>JAJMZN010018710.1:0-13697 GCA_023807165.1 Diplodinium dentatum
TCTCCTGCCAACTTATTTAAAGTATTTATTGCTTGTTCTCTTGATTCCATATCTAGCGTACCAAAACCTTCATCTATAAATAAAGTATCAACAACAACTCCACCTGAATAACTTTGTATAATATCTGATAATCCTAAAGCCAAGCTTAGTGCAGCTTTAAATGATTCACCACCAGATAATGATTTTACATCCCTCACCTTTCCATTATAATTATCTAAAACATCTAAATCAAGTGCCATCTTTTCAGAAATTTTGTCTGATGATTTTTTTCTTTTGGTAATACAGTTACTAAGATTTTTTCATTTATTTTTACTTTTTCTTCATCTTCTTTTATACCTTTTTCTTGTTCTTTTAACTTATCATTAATCAACATTAATTTTTGGTATTCTTCTACTTTCTTATTTTGTTCTTTAGTCTTTAAAATTTTATCCTCTATTTTTTTTGTATCTTTTAAATTTTTTTCAATTTCTTTTTCACATTTAATATATTCCTTTTTTTGTTCATAGATTTCACTAGCAAGATTACTTAAAATCTCATCTATATCTGCTTCAACTATTTTTTTATAATCAATCACTTCAGCTAATGCTGGTTTTTCTTTCCATGTTATATTTTCAGCATTTGTTCGAAAAGTAGTTTTTAAACTATCTAATTCTGCTTTATTCATTCTAGCAAGTTCATTTAAATTCTTAGTAATTATATTATATATATCTGTTTCAAAAATTTTTCTAAATACTTCCGTTCTATCTTCACTTTTGGCAAATAAAACATTTATAAATTCCCCTTGCGCTAACATTGCAATTTGCTTAAATTGTTTTGAGTTAATTCCAATAATTTCAATTATTTCTTTATTTACATTAGACGTTTTTGTGATTATTTTATCATCATAAGACAAAGAGGCATCTGCAACATTTTTTGTAATACCATCTCCTCTACTTTTTTGTCTCTCATAAGATGGCGTTCTTCTAACTGTATAGACTTTATTTTTATGTTCAAATACTAATTCTACATAAGTATCTTCTGAAGTAGCAAAGTCACTTCTTAATGAAGATATTGGTCTGTTAGAGCCACTTACATCATTAAAAAGTGCAAATGAAATTGCGTCAAATACAGTAGTTTTTCCTGCACCTGTATCTCCAGTTACTAAAAATAATCCACTTTTTCCTAATTTTTCAAAATCAATTACTGTTTCTTCTCTGTATGGTCCAAACGCAGACATTGTCAATTTTATTGGTTTCATCTATTAATTCTCCTATCTCTTAATTCTTTGATTGATCTATGATTTGTTTTATAATCTTTTTTTGTTCTTCATCCATTTTTATATTATTTTGAAATTCATAAAAGTCATCAAATAACTCAAATTCATCTTTTTGTTTTATACTTTCTAAACTTTCCAATTCTACATTTTGAATACTTGATTTTATATTAGAAATTTCTAAACTTAATGTATTTGGATAAATTCTTCTAATTTGACCTATTGCATCATATATCGGTTCATCATTAGTAATAATAGCTTTAATATAATCTTGTGTATTAGTTTCTTTATAATTTTCAAATTTTATTAACTCCTCTATTGGTCCTTTTATTATTCTCATATCCCTTAATGGAATTAACGGAATTAATTCATACTCTATTGATTTATCGTCCTTTATATTAATTAATACAACTGATTTTTTATGATTTACTTCAGAAAAAGAATACTTTAACATTGTTCCAGAATACCTAATTGTATCTTTTCCAATTCGTTGTGGACCATGAATATGACCCAATGCTACATAATCAAACTTTTCAAAATTTGATGAATCCACATTTTCTACACCACCGACATTTATTGTTTCTGACTCACACAATTCAGGATTATTATCCCCTGCAGTAACAAATTGGTGTGCCAATAATATATTTACTTTATTCTTGTCTATTTTTTCGTTAGCCATTATCAATTTCATAGCTTCATTATATGTATCTATTTTTTCAGTTTCAAAATATTGCTTAACTTCAATTGGCTTAACAAATGGAAACATATAAATATTAATCTCATCTGATAATTCAACACATTTTATTTTTCCATCATATGTTGTTTGAATATACAAACCATCATTTTCAAATATTTTACTTCCAAAATTTAATCTTTCTTTCGAATCATGATTTCCTGAAATCATAAATACTTTTATTCTTAAAACCTTTATCAATTTATTTAAAAAATCATTTAATAAATCCACTGCATCTGCTGGTGGTACACTTCTATCATATACATCTCCAGAAATTAAAACTGCATCAACCTTTTCTTTTCCTGCAATCTTTATTATTTCGTTTAACATGTATTCTTGATCTTCTAGTAATGATTGCTCATATATTATTTTACCAATATGTAAATCAGCTAAATGTAATAGTTTCATATAATTACTTCCTTTCTTTTTTTTAATCTATCTTTTTAAATTAGGCAATACATCTTCTAAAAATTGATTGTTTTTCAACTCTATGTGTCTTGATGCATTTTTATCATTTTTACATTTATCAATCCATTCGTTCCATAGTTTTGAATACCAGCTTATAAATTCATTATTATTTCCCCTTTTTCTACATCTTTCCATATACTCTTCTTTTAATTCTTTTTGAGGATATACCCACCAATATTCAAAATTATTTTCTTTTAAAAACTCCTCACAAATTTCATCTGAAATAAGAATATAATCATATTTATCTTTTACTTCTAATAACGTTTTAAAATAATTATCTGGCCATGCTTTATTTATTTCTCTTGCAGTACTTTTTAATGATTCGTCTTCTTTAAAGTCATCTAGATATTTATATAAAGTCGATTCCATATCAATTACATTACTATATTTTTTAGCTAATGTAGATTTACCTGTTGCTGTAAAAGCATATATAAATACACCCATAACATCACCCTTCTTTTTTTATCTAACTTGTTCTTCATATTTTTTTATAATTAATATTTGCTAATTTTGCTTGTTTGCACAAATCTTTTGTTTGAATCTTATATTGCTTTCCATCTTTTATTGTATAAGTTCCACATTGTCTAAATTCAAAATCTACAGTTTTTGCAACCTCTCCGAGGATATCATATTGCCATAATCTAAATCTCTCTTTCAAATTAATAAGAAATTAAACGATGTAAGTTTCAGAAAAAACTCCACTAGAAGCTCTTGACAATTAAAACTTACATCGTTTAGTTTAATTGCACAAACTGCGGACTGTCTATGGAGTTTTTAAACTTTTTCTCTTATTCTTTTTTACTCATTTTACTACAATTTATTAAATATATCAATTTATAAGTTGAAATTTCTTTAAAATTTTAGTAAAATAGACATAGGTTCCCCCTCCCCAATAAAGAGGCAATTTTGAGTGGGTATGAAATTGTAAAATTATTATTCTAGATTAGGTCTTATCAAATGTCCAATTCGGCATATAGGACATAAATTAAAATCTTTTCCAGAAACTTTCTTTAGTATTTCGAGTGGGGAAATATTTTCTTTAGTTAACACTTTTGTATTTGTGAGTGATTTACAAAGTGTTAATTTTTTTGTTTTATTTCTGTTTCCCAATAATCCAAAATGTCGTATCTTAATAAACCTTGGTGGTAATATATGTAATATGAATCTTCTTATAAATTCATTTGCATCTAATACCATTATTTTTAATTTATTTTTATCTCTATAATCTCGCCATTTGAAGGTTACTTTACCACTATCTATATTTAGTATTCTATTATTTGAAATTGCTACTCTATGCGTATATCTACCTAAATATTCAATAACACTATTAACATTCTTAAATGGTGGCTTACAATATACAATCCAATTTTTTGAATACAATGATGATATGAATTTATCAAATTCTTGGCTTATTTTTAATTCTTCAATCTCATTAACGAAATCTAATTTTTCCTGTTTCATATAGTGTATGAATTTTCCCCTGAATACTTTTGATAATACTTTTACTGGTATGAAGAATTTCTTTTTGCTATTTCTCCATTTTCCTAAACTATCAAGTCCTCCTGCTGGAACTATGCAATGTATGTGTGGATGGTCTTTTAAGTTTTGTCCCCATGTATGTAATATTGATGTAAAACCTATTTGTGCTCCTAAATATTTCTTGTCATTTCCTAATTGTTGCAGAGTTTCAGATACTGATTTAAACAATACATTATACATTTTTGTTTGATTGTAATATACAACTTTATTTAATTCATCTGGTATTGTAAATACAACATGGAAATATTGTACATTTAATACATCAAATTTTTGATTATATATCCATTTTTCCTTTGCTGAAATTAAACATTTCGGACAATGTCTATTCCTACAAGAATTGTAACTTATTTTCTCATATCCACATTTATCACATTTATCTATATGTGCTCCTAATTCTGCTGTTCTGCATTTTTCTATTGCATTCAAGGTTTTATTTACATATATTGGTAAATTATGTTTTTGTTTATATTGTTTTCCATATTTAATTAATACATCTTGTAATTCAGGCATTTTCCACACCTTCCTTATATAGCATATCCCGTGGACTTACTATTTCTTTTTCTAAATTTGCTAAATGTAAGTATTCCATCGTTGATCTTATTCCAGAATGTCCAAGCAATTTTTGTAAATGTAAAATATCTAATCCTGCTTCAAGTAAATCTGTGGCAAAATTATGGCGTAACCCGATGAACTGTTACTTTTCTTGTTATTCCCGCTTTTTCCTTTATTCTACGAAAAGCAATCTCTGGTCCTGATGATCCATATTTAGCGTGTGTCATCGGAGATACAAATAAATATCCTTCTGGGTGATTTGGTCTATATACTTTAAAATATTCTTTTAATATTTCAAGATTTTTTTGTGATAATAGAGTATATCTATATTTATTTCCTTTTCCTTCTCTCACTAATATTCTCATATTTTTACTATCAATATCTGATATTTTTAAGTTGCATAACTCTGATAATCTAAGTCCTCCTCCATATGCTGTCATAAACATTGCTTTGTACAATAGAGAATAGTAGAAGCCATCATCACATGCTTCAAAAAATCTTTTTAATTCATCCTTGGTAAATACTTCTGGCTTATTCTTCTGTATCTTAAATAATGGTATTCTCTTCAAATTCAATACTTTATTTAAAGTTGTACCATACATAAATCGAATTGCACTATTGTATGTATTTACATCTCGTCTTTTGTTTTTACAATCTTCTACTAAATATTTTAGAAATGCTCTAATATCGTCTTCTGTTAATTTTTCAATATCTTTTCCTTCGTGAAATTTCATATATCTTTTTACTCTTAAGATATATGATTTCATTGTTTTTTCTGATAGACCTCTAAAAGTCATATCTTCTTCCATGTGCTTTAATATTTCCTCATTACACATAAAAAACTCCTTTCAATAAATATTTGTAGGCATAATTTACATAATATCTATTTTAAGAAGTTTTTACTTATATTTCAAGTATTACAAGCTTTTATACTTAAATTTGTAGATAATTTATTTATTTTGTGCTATACTAATCCAAACGACCACTGCGATAGCAGTTTAGTGCAATTAAATATAAATGCCTTAAAATTGATTTTGGGCTTAATTGAATATAGAAAATAATTAACTACTTATAGTTTTAA
Organism: Diplodinium dentatum; assembly: GCA_023807165.1. Taxonomy (NCBI): domain Eukaryota; phylum Ciliophora; class Litostomatea; order Entodiniomorphida; family Ophryoscolecidae; genus Diplodinium; species Diplodinium dentatum. Next base: position 5,626 of record JAJMZN010018710.1, read on the forward strand.
AAGCTATAGGTAGTTTTTTTATTTTCAAAAGAGATATGCAGAAACCTCTATAAAAGTTCTTGGTGTGATGAGCCGATGCTATAAAGTTCATTCGTATTTGTATAAGTGGTCTAATTATACAAAGTGCGTGAGTGAGATTTTAGAACACAAACTCACAATAATAAAAGAGTATTCGGTGGCAAAACTTGAAATGGATTTGTAATTGTAAAAAGTTTGGGCAAGTATGAACAAGGATATTTAGAATATCAGCAATTATAGTAGCAAATGTACTACTTACTAGACCACCTATGAAACAAGGCGAGCGACCGACGGTCTTAGCTTATATAGGTGTAATAATTCTATTGTTTAACAATGGGATTATTACACCTAATTCACTTTAGCTCACTCTCTCTGGTCTTGACTTTATTGCTAAAGTGAATTTCAAAAAAGCAGTTATGCTTTTTTGTGTGAGCATAAAAATTTATTTTTTGCTCACATTCCCAAAATTGCAATAAGCAAATTTGGGGAAAACATAAAAATGCTAATGGCAATTTTTATGTTTGGGTTGTAGGGCAAGTGCCCTGCCACACTAACACTTTTAGCAACTAGCGTTAAAAAAGTGTTACTGTACTTTTTAAGAAAGTACCATTTGAGCAAGTTCAAAGATGAAATTTTATTCGTGCCAAGCACGAGCAAGGAGGTTAAATATGAGTTATGCAATAATTAGAAATGCAAAATACAAAAGAGAAAATTTGATGGCTGTTTATCGCCATAATGAAAGGAAAAATAAAACTTATTCAAATAAAGATATTGATAGAACTAAAACATATTTAAATTATTCATTAAAAGATCCTGAACTTAATTATGTGAAAGAATTTGATAAAATCATTAAAAAATATGATTTAAAAGGACAAATAAAAACAGTAAGCAATATTGTTTATGAATATATGATTACATCAGATAGTGATTTTTTCAAAAGAATAGGCGAAGAAGAAACAAAGCGATATTTTGAAACTGCATATAAATTTGTAAGTGAATATAAAGATTTAGGCGAAAAATATATTTTATCTGCAAAAGTGCATTATGACGAGAAATCTCCTCATATGCACTTAATTTTTTTACCTGTTGTTCATACAAAAGATAAAAAAGGAAATCCTATTGATAAACTTGCTTGTAGCGAATTTTGGAAAGCAAAAGATAGCTACAGACAGTTACAAAATGCTTTTTTTGAATATATGGTAGAAAATGGCTTTGATTTGCAACGAGGTTTACCAAAAGAAGAAACTGAAAGAATGCATTACACACTGAAAGAATACAAAAATATAACTAATTTTGAAAAAACAAAAGAGCAATTGCAAAATATAAAATTAGAATTACCTGCCGTTCCTGATATTACTGATATTCACATGAATAGATTATCAAAGAAAAGAGATGCAGTAATTTTACAAGAAATTATAAAACCCAAAGATAAGCTAATAAATGAACTATACCATGATAATTTTTTAATGCAACAAGCATTATTAAGAAATACAAAACTTGTAGAAAAAGCTGAAAAATACCAGAAAGAAAGAGCTGAAATAATGTCCGACAATAGAGATTTGCACAACGAAGTCGAAAATATCAAGAAAGAATATAAAGAAAAAGAATTTGATTTAGAATGGAATTATAAAAATAAAATTAATCATTTAGAAAAGGAAAATAATCGTTTAAATAAGATTATTGATAAGTTTTACAAAACTATTGATAAATTTATAGAATGGATTTGTACTAAATTTAATTTTGGAGATTCAAAAGAATTAGTCAAAAAATTTCAAGATGAAACTCATACTTTTATTGACCCAGTAAAACAGATGAAAAAAGAAGAAAGAGAAAAAGAATGGGATTTTGAAAGATAAAGTACATCTATAAATAAGCATATCGCTACTTTCAAAAAAATTCAAAGAGACTTTGTCAAGTAAAGTGTGTAATTTTTTTTTAGAATTTTAAAAATTTTTATAATCGATGGTAAAATTTTAAGCCATCGATTATTTTTCCTTTAGTGAAAAAAGTGTATTTTTTTCATGTTTTTAGGGTGCATTTAATAGAAGTTAATATATTTTGCATTAACTTGACATAATATTTAAGAATACCTTGCTAAACTTTGAAATATGCCATTTTAAGCATTATCCATAACTTTTCTGGTTTGTTCCCATACATCTTGTTCTGTAAATTCATTTCCTATATTTTTGCCCCAATATTCTAATATTGCTTTTTCTTGTCTTTCAGAAATTCTAATAAAATTTTCTTTTAAATCTTTTATATATTTTGTAGTTTTCATATTTCCTCCATATTTTATAAATTTTCATATAGTTTTACTCTAGATTGCATTTCTGGGTTCATAGCTATTTGATTCCTAACCAAAGCCCAATTTCCTACTGGTCTGTCTTTCCATTTTTTATAAAGTTCCGTGACTCTTAAATAAAGCAATTTAAATAATGCATTTTCATTAGGAAATGATCCTCTTTTAGTAACCTTTCTAAAACTTGAATTTACACTCTCTATTGCATTTGTTGTATACATTACTTTTCTTACTGCACTTCCATAGTTAAATAATTGTTCTATATGTTTCCAATTTCTTACCCAAACATCAACTGCACCAGGATATTCACTCCAAGCTTGCTTAAATTTCTCAAATTCAGCTTCTGCTGCCTTTAAACTTGGTGCTCCATATACTTTCTTTAATTGTGCTGTAAATGCCTTGTAACTTTTACTTGGAACATATTTGATAGAGTTTCTTATTAAATGGACAACACATCTTTGAACTACTACATTTTTAAATATTGCTTTAGCTCCTTCTTCTAATCCTGAAACTCCATCCATAGATATAAATAATACATCTTCAACACCTCTCATTTTTAGCTCATCAAATATTTGCATCCAATTGTGTTTACTTTCGGTTTCATTTAGCCATATTCCTAAGATATCTTTACATCCATTCACATCATATCCTAAAATTGTATATACAGCATAATTTTTTGTATCATAATCCTTTTTTATTGACACATACATACAATCCACAAACATAAATGTATAAAATTTTTTGAGTGGTCTATTTTGCCATTCTTCGACTTCTGCAATAACACTATCGGTTATTTCAGAAACTGTTTCAGCAGATATTTCAAATCCATATATGTCTTCAATTGTATCAGCAATATCTCGTTGGCTCATTCCTTTAGCATACATTGATAATACCTTATCTTCAATTCCTGAGACATCTTTTGTTCTTTTAGGTATAGCTTGAGGGGTAAATGTTGCATCTCTGTCTCTTGGTACATTTATTGGTATTTCTCCACATGTAGTTTTTAATGTTTTTCTTCCATATCCATTTCTTCTATTTTGTGTTTCTTTGTAATCGTGATTGTTACTTTGGTATCCTAGATGAGCATTCATTTCTCCTTGTAACATTGACTCAAATATTGGTCCAAATATTCTTTTTAATGCATCTTGTACATCATCTTTTGTTTCGGGGCTATATTGCTCCATTATTGCATTTGCTATTGCTACATCTTTTGGATCTCTTTGTATTTTCTTTGCCATATTTAATTCCTCCATTTTTTATTATTATATTTGTTTTGATAAAAAAAGTAAAGTGCATAAGTTTAGGTACCTTTAACTTACACACTTTATTTTACACTATCTTCAAAGATGACTTTGAAATACAAGCCATCTTTGAATTTTTTATTTAGCTGATTTATATAGTTGAGTAAAATATCCATTTTTTTCAAGTAGTTCTTTATATTTACCTTGTTCTTGAATAATACCGTTTGATAGAACATATATAGCATCCACATTTTTTATAGTTTCTAGACGATGAGCAATAATTATTAAAGTTTTATTTTTTAATCGTTCAACTACGTTTTCCATTACTATCTTTTCAGTTATATTATCCATAGCGCTTGTAGCTTCATCAAGTATTATTATTTTTGAATCATCAAAGAATAATCTTGCAAGAGCAACTCTTTGCCTTTCTCCGCCAGACATTCTTATTCCTTTTTCACCAAGTTCACTATCTAATCCATTTTCAAGTCTTTCATAAAACTTATCTAAACATACAAATTTTAGTATTTTTAGTATTTGCTCATCACTTATCTTTTTGTCAAATATTAAATTTTCTCTTAATGTACCATCAAAAATAGGTGCTTCTTGAGATACATAAGTAATATTATCATAGAAAGTATTTAAATTCAAATCTGATAATTCATTTTCATCAATTAATATGTTTCCACTCTTGTATTTAATAAGTCCCATTATTAATTTTATAATTGTTGACTTACCTGATCCACTTTCTCCAACTAATGCAATAGATGAATTTGCACTAATTTTAAATGATAAATTTTCAATTATATTTTTAATCTCATTATTATACGAGAATGATACATCAATAAATTCAATATTACCATTGATATTTTTTAAAATTTTTCCACTATTTAATGATTTATCATCCTTTGAATCCAGAAAATCAATATATTTATTTACTGTTACCTTATTTAATTTATAATCAACATATTCAACATTAAAAATAGCAATCGGCTCATAAGCTTTTCCTAGTAAAGAAATAACTGTTACTACAGCCCCAACAGATAAATTTGATTTCAATACTGCATATCCTAAAACAATCACTTTTAGAACGTTTACAATTAAAGCAAATACTGTAAAAAATATTTCATGAACAAGTTTTATTTTTGTTTTACTATCAACAATATTTTTTATTCCATCTTTTGTTACTTTGATTTCAGTATCAAATTTTTTATTAGTTCTAAAAACAACTAATTCCATAAAACCTCTAACCAAGTGTTTATTTAAAAATTCTTGATTTAATAAGATATTCTCTTTTAACTTATACAATTTTTTAAGAATAATATTAGATATAATAACTACAATTATATATCCTAAAAATATAAATAAAACATATTCGCGTTTAACATTAAAGATGAATATCAAACTAAAAATTGCTGTAGGTAATAAATATCTAAATAATTTCAACCAAAAATCCATCATAATGTCTCTTGAAGCAGTCGCTCCATCTTCTACCTTTTGAGTAAGTCTTCCTGTTCCTATTTTCTGATATTCTAAATAATCTATTGATTTCATCTTTCTTAATGATTGTAATTTAAAATCCAAGTATAATTTATTTTTTACTTGTTGTTCGGGATAATTTTCTATATAACCTAATATTGTTGATACAAGTAATAAAATTCCATAAATTATTAAAGGAACTAGTGTGAGTGTTTGATATTGAAATGCATCCAATATTTTTTGATAATATGTAACACTATACAAATCTATAAAGTTTATCACAATGCCTATTATTACATAAAAAATTATCATTTTTAAATTGTTTTTAAGTACTTCTTTAAATAACTTCATATTTTTTCCTCCATTTTTATACACTCTCCATTGTGACTTTTTTACAAAAAAGAACCTCCTTTCACAAATAGCAAAAACTCACAATCCCTTAGTGTGTTTAATTTGCCATTCATGAGGAGATTCTTAAGGCTCTTCATTATTCCTTTAAACTATCTATTTGTTTATATGGTAGTAAAACGCGAATGGACTAATTGAATTACTACATTTTAATTGTAACACATTATGAACTGATATTCAAGTCTTAATTCTAAGTAAAATTACTGTCATAAAAATATTTATTTTCATTTTTTGTTATTCTATAAATTTACGTTTATTCGTCATCTATATCAATGTGCAAATTTAAATCTTCTTCAGTAGGTAATACATCTATTATTTCTTTTGGCAATATTTCAAAAGATGACACACCTATTGGATTTTCAACATTATTTAATGAGTATTCGACAGTTAATCTTTTTTTACCTTTACATAGTATTAAACCTATCGTATCATTATCTTGGTCGGTTTTTAGTATATTATTAACAGCATTTATATAAAAGTTCATTTTTCCGGCATACTCTGGTTTAAATTCTCCAACTTTTAATTCAATTACAACATAACATCTTAATTTTAAATGATAAAACAACATATCAAGAAAATAGTCGTTATTATCAACAGTTAATTTATATTGATTGCCAACAAAACTAAATCCTTTTCCGTAATTCTATTAAAGTGTCCTTTATTCTTTCTACTAAAGCATTTTCTAATTCAGCTTCAACATATTTTTCTTTTAAAAGTGGCAAATTAAATATATATGGGTCTTTTTGCATACTATTTGCCATATCACTTAATGGAGAGATTAGCTTTTCATTAAAATTGTTATCTTTAATTGCTTTTCCTTGTCTTTCATATAATTTTGTATCAATTTGTAATTCAAGAACATCAACAGACCAGCCATTTTCAACACATTTTTGCATATACCATAATCTTTCATCTATATCTTTAATTTTATCTAAAATAAGCAAATTATGAGACCATGGAATTTGTGCAGACGCCATCTGCACTTTTTCGTTTGAACTAATTTCTGCATAAAATTTTTTCATATTTTTGATGTTTCTTACTGAAAAACCTTTTATATTAGGAAATTCAATTTTCATTTCTGTGCTTAGACTTTCTATAAATCTATTTCCCCAAGAAGAATTTTCATTTACCACTTTTCCAATATAAAAATATAAATCAAGCAGTCTTTTATTTGCATCACTCATAATTAAAGTTTGAGTTTTATAGATTTCGCTCTTAATATTCTTGATTATCTCTTTAAAATCTTTTTCTAACATATTTTCATTGCTCATTTTCCAAACCTCCAATTTTGCCACCGCAGTGGCAATTTTCAAAATTTTTATTTTTTCTTCTTTAAATTTTTCACAATCTCATTTGATAATTCATCACTAATAACGTTTTTTACAGTAATTCCTTCCTCTGTCATACTTACATTTGAACTTGCTTTTGCTCTGCTCTTATAAACATTTTCTTGATTTTTACAACTAAATGTATCATATTCTGTTTTTGGGTTTGGAGCTGTAAAAGCTTTTCCACAATGTTTACAAAGTTTCAAATATTTCTTTTCTTGTATAACAAATAGTTTAAAATCTTCATCTATATATTCTTTTAAACTTCTAATATGTATTGAAACACCATCATATTCTAAATTTGTTCTTATATGATTTGATTCTAACTTAGAAATTAAAGAATAATTTATGTGCTCTCCACTTTCTTTTTTCAATTCTTTTAGTATGTTATATAAAGTCTGTGCATAGCTTACTATTTGGTCTGCTTGTTCATAATATTTCTCGTTTTTATAATACAATTCATTTAATTCAGGTGTAATAAATTTTTCCATACTTCGCTGACAAATAAGTTTATTACTCTTTTCTATTATCTCTTTTATTTCTTCTTTACTAGCTATTGGAAAGAAAATATTAAAATAATTTTCTATATTCATTGTATTAAAACCATCATAATATTCTTTACCTGATACATTGTTAAATTCTTTTAATAATACCTTTTTATCTAATGTATAATATCTATTTACTGGTAAATCGTGAATTAAGCCTAAAAGTCCATATTCATTTACATAGTCTTATATGTATTACCCAGCACTTCGTTGGATACTGCTCTATCAAATGACACAAGAAAATTGCTTGACTTTACATCAGGATAGTCCAAAGCCCTGACAACAAGTTTTGAAGAATCAGAAAATGCATAACCTGATGTACCATGATTATTGATATTATTAACCATGTCCGAAAGCATTAATGCATTGGTCTTTTTGTAACCGGATATAGCAGTCGCTTTAGCAGTTTCAATATCTCCTGAAGCTTCATAAGCCACAACAAGCTTTTCATATACTGTAGCATCTGAATCATTGAGCTTTATCGCCTTTTTATACTGGGCTATCGCATCTTCATACCTAAGCTCAGAAATATAGGATTCGGCTTTCTTTAAAATCTCCTTATATTTTTGCTGTTTATTATTGTTATAAATCAGGAGTACTATAGCTCCCACTCCGACTATCGTCACTAAGACAGCAACCAGAATAAGAATAAGTGTTTTACTTTTATACGCATCTCTTTCATTCATAAAATATACCTTCTCTTTCTTCGTGATCAAAAGCATACTCTGTTGAGTAGTATACCATTTTTTATATCTCT
>JAJMZN010018711.1:0-13654 GCA_023807165.1 Diplodinium dentatum
AGAAAATGAAGAAATTCAAATACAAGATCAAAATGTCAATATTCAAGAAAGAGAAAGTGAAAATGATAACGGAAATATGTTAGATGTATCAATTAATGGTAAATATCAAACAGTACCAAAATGTACATGTGGTAAATGTATAGTCCGTCGTCTTAGAGAGAATTTATTCACTCCTTTTCCATATTCAAAAGACCTATCGTCAACATATAAAAATGACTATGATTGGAAAACAAATCCAAAAGAAGGTCCAGATTATAATCGTTCAAAGCATAATTCATTTGAAGGAGCATATAAAGAGCATATTCCTACATCTTTAATAAGTACAGCAAAAATGAGTTATAAACCATTTAAAGTAAAAGAAGAAAAGAAAAAAAAGCCTGATGAAGAACCATATAAAGTTCCATTTATAGGTAAATCAACATATTATAGACATTATCCTGATTGGGGAGCAGGGGAACCAACTGGAGAAACAGTTCCACCACCAGAAGAAATAATAGTTCCACTAAGAGGTATTCCTAATTATAAGGAAAGTTATCCTAGATATGATGATAAATATTATGGAACAGGTGAACCTTTAAATTTCACAAAACCTACTTTGAAATTTGATGGAGAGCTTGATCCTAGAACAACTTATACAGAGCATTATAAACCTACTGATTTAGGTAATAAAAATTATTTCCCAGATGATCAATTAATTAATGGAGCAAAAGGAGAAAATACTGCATTAATGTCTGGACCTAATGCTCCTGGAATTTTGGGAACTACTTATAGAAGAGATTATATTAAATATTATGATGGAATGTGTAAATTAAGATTGTGGCTTAATGCAAGAAATATGCGTTATTTAGTTATTTAATATAAAAAATAATATTTGAAAAAATTTTTAATTTATTTTTAAATCATTTTAATATTTAAGAGAAAAATATAAATTTTTTTATAAATATTTTATTTTATTTTTCTTTTTGAAAATAGTTAAGCATTTTATTTAATTAATAAATTAGAATATTAGAAATAATTATATATTATATTTATTTGTTTTTCTTTTTCTAAATTATGAGTTTTATTAAATAAATTTTCATAATTAATTTAAAATTTTTCAGCAAGAAATACTTTTTTGAATTCATTTTTAATATTATATTTTCTAAAGAAGAAAATAAAAATAACAAATCCTAAAGTAACAGCAATAAGTAATTCTTTTTTAAATTCAGGACTCAATTTATCATAGAGTTTATCAGGATACATAATTTTGCAATCAACATTATCCCCAATTATGCAAGTCATAAATGAACTTTCATCTTCTCCTTGAGCTGTTTTAATATCATAAACATCAATTTTATCTTTATTAATAAATCTATTATTTGCATCTAATTTGACAATAGGAGTATATCCTGGAAGTTCTTTATCTACATAAATACTATTGGATTCTTGATCAAAAGTAGGTTTTCCTTTAATTAATACCATATTTGGCCTTCTTGGACTTAATTCTTCTCTTTTTATTAATTGTAAATCATTATTATCAAATATCATTAAAACAAATTTATTTCCTTTATTATATTTTGTTTTAGATAAAGATAAATTTTTGATACTTCTTTCAATTACATATGTTTTTATTATTATTTCAATTTCATTTTCATTATTAGGTAAATTTTTAGATTTTTTATCATTTAAGAAATATTTCTTAAATAATCTTATTAGATCATAATCAACATTTTTATTCATAATTTCAAAAGATAATATTTCATTCCTTTTATATCCTTTATTGTTTTTAGTATATGAAATTAGCCCCCAATTTTCTTCAAATAAATATCTTACTGAAGATATTTCTAAATTTTCGATAACTTTTTCAGATAATATTTTTCCATTTTTTCCGTCCAATATTGTTAAAACTAATCTTTGTTTTTCATTTTTTTTAGTGCTCTCATTTTCATTTTTTTCTATATCTTTTTGCTCTGTACTTAATATATAATATATATTATTGTTAATAAATTTATAAAATATTTTTCCTTCACTTAAATAATGTTGACTTATATCTTCTGATATTTTTGGATTAATAATAGAAATTATATTTTCAAAATTGAAATTATTCAACAATATTAATTTTTTTTCATTATTTTTATTAATATAGAATTTCAAAATATATAAAATTGATTTTTCATAGTCAACATATAAAGCAATTCTTTCTTTATTTGGGCCAAATATTTTCTCATCTAAGTTAAATTTCCTTAAATCATAAACAGGCTTATTCTTTATTAGGGATAAAAAACTTTTCATTATTACAGATAATTGTTCATCATTAATTAATAATTCATCATCTAAATTAAGTTTATTAAAAACACTGCTAATATCATTTACAAATTTATTTTCTAGTAAATCATAAACTAAGAAATTTTTTTTTCCAAATAAAATACTAACATATCTTTGATCTATAGAATTATCTTTTATTATTTTTATTCTTTGATTTCTAGGAAATTGTTGAACATGTAAAAGTTTTCCTGTATAAGCATCCAAAATTTTCATTAAATTATTTTCAGTAACTAAAAATAGGAAAGCCATATTTTCTCTTTTTGAAGATTCTTTCCCTAGATCAAATACTCTTTTATTTATTAAATTATTTATAATTTGCGATATATTTAAAAATAATTTTCGTAACGATTTTAATATTTCTATAGCATCATCTGTAATAATTTTTAATAAATTCTTAAGTATTTTTAATAAATTTATATTTCCTTTTAACCATTTTATATTTATGATTCAAATTATTGTTATATTATTTATAAAGTTTTATAATTAGAATTGCTATTGAATTTATAGTGGTATACCGTAAAACCCTGATTAATCCTCCCACAAGTTAGAGCCAGGCATTTTTTTCTGAGAGGGGCGATTAAGTAGATTAAGAAAAAATAAAAAAAAAATTAAAAAAAAGTTCATTGACATTCTAAAATAGAAAAGACAGACCAAAAAAGAGGGTTGTTATTATTTAGGATTTTTGATTAGGGAACAAAATAATTTTTTGTGGGATTAATCAGTGGGATATTAATCAGAGCTTTTTGGCAATAATTTTGATATTGTATATAGCTTTCAAATATATCATTATTTGATTCATCTCTTTTATTATATAAAAATAATTCACTTAAAACATATTTTTCATAATTATTTTCAATTTCTCCAATTAATTCTACTTTATTTTTTGAATTAATCATAAATTCAATTATTTTACTTGTTGTCACCAATGTAAAAATTTTATCATTATAAGGAGAAACTTCTATTAGTTTTACTTTATCCAAAGTATTTGAATCACTATAAATTTGAACTAATGGGTCTATAGTATAAAAATCTCTTTCTAATTTTCCATCTTTATCAGGCCAATAGCTAACTAAATTTTTATCAGAAGAATCAACATTTAAATAACAATATAATTTTTTAGTAGGTAAATTAGAAAATGAACAAGATATATGATTTGCCGTATCAAATGTGAAAGATATTTGACCATTGACAAAATAATAAAATTGTTTTCTTCCCCTCAATAATAAACCATTTTCTTTATAAAAGCTCCAAATATTAAGAGTTATGGATTGCTCTGCCAATCCAAACATTTCCATTTTTTGACTTACAATTTCATATCCAAAAATATTTCTTCCATCGTAGATATATAAAAAATCTTTTGTTAATAACCCTTTTATAATCATTCCGTCGACATTTTGAGAAAATATTTCCTTTTGTTCAACTTCAACAATTTCATTTGTTTTTTTATTTTTCTTCTTTTTATTATTTTCTTCATTTTCTTCATTATCATCTTCTTCTTGATTATCTTCTTCTTCCGATTTTTTTTTTGATAAAAATGTTTTATGTAAAGAATCAAAAGTTATTTTATTTATTTTTACTTTCCCATTAACTGTAAAAACATAAATTATATTTTTGTTTTCTTCATCAATATATAAATCTAATATCATATTCACATTTTTATTTTTTTTATTTTCTTCATTAGAATCCTCTTTTACAAAATTTTTTTCAAAAACAATTTTTTTTTTAGTCTGAATCGTTATAGATTTAAAAGAAATAAATATAGTCATTGTTAAGTCTTTTATTTTTACTGTTTTAACATCATATAAAAGATCATTATTTGATATTATTTCAAGTGAATTAACAAATTGTCCAGTCTCAGTACGATATACTTCTACAGTATTACTTTTTCTTTGAGTTAAAAAATAATTTTTAGGTTCTAAATTTACAATTTCACTTAATTTGTTAATTTTTCTACGATAATTAATTTCATTTTTAGGAATATTTACAGAAGAAATAGAATTTTCTGAAAGTAGAATAAGATTTGAATTCTCTTTATCATTTTGGTAAAAAACTTTATGAATTTTACCGAAATTTTCTTGGCTGAAAAGGGGAGAAGAAATCAATGAATTTTTATTGAGAAATTCATTTGATGTAATATTAAAAAGAATAAGAAGGAGAATTATTTGTCTTATTTTGATTGAAAAGAAAGCCATAATTAAAGATAAAATAATAAAAAATAATTAATAATAATGTTAATATTAATTTTAAAAATTTCAAACAAAGTAAGATAAATATATTTTAATTACTATAATTTCCTTAATTCTGTTTAACTATTATTATAAATGGTACTTATTTTATATGGATTTCAATTTGAAATGTTCTTTTAAAAATGATTTGAGTGAATACTGTATTTCTTCTGGCCCTGAATTTCAGTTTGTCCTCGATTTTGACCCAAAATCCAGGACTAGCTGTTTTAAAAAAAACTTTTTTTAAAAATTTTTACAAAAAAATAGCTTATTAAAAACAACAATCCAAGGAAAATTCAAGACATTGTCCTCGAAAAAGAGCTTTTTTTATGGCCCAAAAATGCCCAAAATCCAGGACCAACGGAATCCTGACCAAAGGAAATAAGTAATAATAATTATTATTTAAAATAATTTTTTCTATAAATTTCAATAAATATACCGTATTCCACGTAATTATTGCACCACCCAATTTTTGCAAAAATTTTCCATTTTTCATTTACACATAATTATTCCATCCTCTCAAATATCAAAATCGAATAAAATTTTCAATTACACATAATTATTGTATCCCTCCTAAAATTTTCAATAATTAGGAAACGAAAAGTAAAAATAATAAAAAATAAAAACATTAAAAATATTAAAATTTTTTATGTATTTTTCAAAATGAAGGAAAAGAATTTCTCGTAATTATTGTTCCCCTTATTTTCTGTAAATTTTTTTATTTTTAATTACATATAATTATTGCACCCCTCCATTTTAGGTCAAAGGGATCCAATAATTACTTTAAATATTCTATATTATATTAAGGAATAATTAAAGATAGTGTAAAACCCTTTTTAATTCCTCCCTATCAATTTGATGTTTTTTGAAAAATGATATTTGAACTAATAATTCCCCTACCCCTCGAAAAATTATTTTGAAAACCCTATTTTTTATTCTAATCTATTCTAATTTTATTGCAATTTTCTAAACTAATAATTCTCAGCCTCAAAATTTGGAGATTTTTTAAAAATGACTTCGGAATTATTGTATTTTACAGAGTCGACCGTCTCCCCAATTTTAGGCATCGTTAGGGTTATTTTGACGATCGACGAATGACAATTTCCAGACACTATCGTCCTTCACCATGCTTAATTATTTAATTTTTAAAAAATATAATATAAAATTATAAAGAATTTGGAATGAATTTTGAGGGGCGACGAATGACAATTTCCAAATTTAAGGATGACAGTGTCCGACGGACGACTCTGTCAAATACAGTAATAATTTTTCCCCAATGAAAAAATGTAATTTTTTGTTTATAGATTGCGGAATTAAAAAGGGTTTTATGGTATATTAATTTTGAATTATTTTTATTTTTACAATTATAAAAATAAATATCAATCTTATTTATTTAATTATATTTATTTTTCATATACAATAAAAGGGTAATGGGTTAAGGATTAATAAAAAAAGATTTTATTTAACAAGTAGAAAAAATAAATTAGCAATTAAAATATAGATTATATTTTTAAAATAATTGAAATAAAAATTTATTTAATAAAAATTTAAGAATTCCACAAAGGAAAAAAATTATATTTTTGAAAGTCCAATTTTCTAGATAATTTTAGGATGAGATTAATATAAAATTTTTCTATTAAAGAATATAAAAAAAACTAGAAATTAATAACCAGAAGGATCCATATTGTCTACCCTATTGAAGTATGGATCAAAAGAATCAAAAGAGATAAATGCTAATATTGAAAAAAATAAATGAATAAAACCAAAATAATTGAAGAATAGGAGATTCTAAAATCCTCAATTAGCTAAGTTTTAAAAAAAATTATTATTTCGAATATTGATATAGGAAACAAAAACATAACAGATAGATGGCAAGGTTTAGGATTTTTAGATAATTAAATTGTCTAGTAGTGAAAAATTCATAATCTTGGGGCTTGAGATTTTGATTTTGGGCTCTTATCAATTTTTCATATATTGGCAACAAATAAATGATAAAATAAATAAAAATGAATCACCTGATGAATGACAAAAAATACTTTTTTATTTTTTTTCAAGTCTATAAAAATACTGTAAGTTGTAATGCTACCCGTCAGGTAATCAGTCTAATAGATGGACAAAAATAATAATGTAAGTCGTCACATTATTAAAATTAGACTTTTTTTTGTGGTGAAGTGACAATGAATGACGGGTATATATCCCGAGTTTTACAGTATTTATTTTTTATTAATTTTAAAAATTATTTATTGTTATATTTTTATTTATTTATATATTTATTATTATTTGAAAACTAATATAATATAGTATTTTTTCATTGTCACAATGTCTAAATAATAAAGCAATTTACTTTTTCATTAGACCACCTTAATTACAGAGCAAAAGGTGAGTGGTCGAATGACAATGGTCAAAATTGGCTGTTTTAGGGAAGGTAGATTCTGAAAAAATGGTGAATGACACAGTAAAATACGGTATTTATGCTCTATCTTTTTGCTTTTATTTTTTTTCATTATTTTGAAAAGTGGAGGGCAGTAGTTGAAAAAGTTCTGAAATTATTGGCATTATATGATTACGTTATTTAAGATATTAGAGAATAGATGTATTCCAAAATAGACCTCATTTTTACTATTATTTTTTTATCTTTCTTTTTCTCATTTTTTTTTGTTTATAGATATATTTTTATTAGATTTTTATTTATCTAAAGAAGATGCAAAATCTAAAATAAAAATAACATTATATTCCTCATTTGTCTTTAAGTTGAAAGCTCACCTTAATTCTCCTAAATTGTCTCCTTTTTTCATTTTGAGGAAAATTAGGGATATTGTTCTCTATTTATTTTTAAATAGGACCTTCACTATTTTTCAAAAAAGTGAGGAAGTCTAATCATTAATGTTTAATTTTGGGGAAATTTAAATTAAATTAAATAAAACTCTATAAAATTTAGGAGCAAAAATAGGAGAATCTCTAATATGTAAGGGTCCTTTTTGAAAAAAGCAGGATGGGGCTCTTATAGGGAAAAAATATCTAATAAATTAAAGTAAAACAATATCCCTTTTTAGGGAAATACTCTCTTTAATAAATTACTTTTAATTTTTGGAGCATTCTCCCCTCCCAGGGGAATCCCAAAATTTTTTCTCTTCAAATTAAAAATTTCAAAAAATAGGGAGATTCAAAAAAGGGGGAATCCGTAAAATTTACTTTATTGGATATTTATTGTTTAGGATTAAATATTTTTTATTTTTAATTTTTTTATGCATGTTTATTGATCATCTTTACTTAATTTATTATGGTAAAGTAATAATTTTAATCTTCAATATTTAAAAAAAAATAAAATGTAAAATTAATAATATTATTTTTATATTGTCAAACCCTTTTTAATTCAATTCCCTCTTGAATTTTGGATATTTTTGAAAAATGCCATAAGAACTGCCCCCTAGAAGAATTTTTTGAAGCTCCTATTTTCTATTTAAATCTATTCTAATTTTATTGTAATTTTAAGAACTAATAATTGTCCCACTAGAAATTTGACAATTTTTCAAAAATGACTTCTGAATTCCCCCATAAAATTGAGCCATTTTTTATTCATGAGGTTGGAAATTAAAAAGAATTTTACGATATTTTCAAATTTTTAATTTGTCTGGTTCAATGGTAGATTTCTTTCTTTTTAAATTTAATTTAGAGTATTATTATCTTAATATTACTGTAATTTAAATTGTAGTGGAATACAAAACAAACTGTCTAGGAAAAATTAAAAATATTCTATCATAAAGTGGTAGAATATTTGAAAAAATAAATTTTTTCAAAAACTTTGATTTTGTTTTTTCCAAAAAATATTAAAAATATTCCATGATTATATTATGGAATATGAGCTAGAAAAAATGGTTTTTTTGGGGATTTTTGCCAAATATTCAATGACAATGTAAGTTAAAGTATATTTAAATTTTCCAAATTTAAAATATTTTTTATACCGTAATCTCCCTGGTCATGTCCAGGGCCAAAAATCAAAGGCTTTTGCCAAAAATATAGGTATAAGCCTAGGTCATGTCCCCATTTTCGAAAAAATGAGCTCTAATATACTGAAAAAAATTTTTTTTATTTTTTTGTTTTTGTTTTTGTTTTTTTTTTGTTTTTTTCAAAATAATCCTGGACATTCACCGATTTTTCTATATATTATATGATTAGGGTAAAGTACATGACCATGGAGATTATGTTAATTCTACTTTTTCTGTAAATATTTAAAAAATTTATGAGTTTAAAAATAATAGTTATAAGATTATAAAATTTTTAAAATTTGTTAGTATAATATTTTTTATTTCCTATTCATTCAAATTAATCAAAAAAAACAATAATTATAAATAGAAAAATTATTTATAAAAAGGGGTTAAAAACCAGTTTATAATTTATAAATTAGGATTTCTTCTTTTAACCCTTAATTTTTTGTGAATGATCTAAATAAGGAATATGATTAATTAATAGTAATTTAACTATTTTAATTATAATCAAAAATTATCCTGGTAATATCCTAGATCATTCTAAAATCTTTAAATTAGCCCTTTTCAATAATATACCGTCTTTCCCCAAACAAGGAAGGACCCAATTTTTTTTCAGATTTTTTTTCTAAAAGGTATATTTTTTTTCCTAATAAGGTTACTAAATTTAAAAATTCAACTTCTAATGTGATATTGCTTATTGGAAATACGGTATAATCAAAAATACATCTAACGTATGATTCAATTTTTATCCCAAAAATAAATGATTAGGCCTTATTTTCAAATTTTATTTGTTTGTTTTTTACTAATTCTAATCTAAATTTAATATTAAGAAATATTTTTATAGATAAAAAAAAGATGAAAAATTTATTTTTAAAAAGGTGAAGTTAATTTTAAATGAAAATTACTGTATTTCATTCATATCAAATACAAAATGTCAGAATCTGATGATTCATTTGAAAGTAGTAGCAGTGAAGATTTGGAAGAAGTTAAAGAAACACAAAAAGGGAAAAAACGCCAACCAACTAAAAAACCTTCAACAAGAGCAAAATCAAAAGCAAAACCTAAATCAAAGCCAAAAGCAAAGCCAAAACCTAAATCTAAAAAAGGAAAAGAAAAAGATGATGAAAAAGAAGAAGAAACTGAATTAGATAAAGAAAATGAACCTGAAAATATTCAAATAAATGAAGAATCAGAGCAAATCGAAGAAGAGAAAAAACCAAAAAACAGAGGTAAATCAAAAGCTAAACCAAAAACAAATACTATATATGACGAAATTCAACCTACACCCCCTTAAAAAAATTTTTTATAATGAAGCTCCCCTGATTTTCCCATAAAAATTGACGAAATAGAATATACAACCCCAAAAAAAAATTGCCTACTCCATAAAATAATGTATGTTCTATTTCGCCATTTACTATAATAAAACTACTAAAAAAACAACAACAAATAATTCAAAAAGTAAAGTGAAAGGAAAATCAAAAAGTAAAACAAAAAAAAAAGAAGAAGAAAATCAAGATGAAGATACTAAAACAGGAACAGGAAAAAAAGATGATGATGAAGAAGAGGAAGAAAATGATCCATATGCTATGGATAGTTTTGATCAAGATAAGGAAATTAATGATATATATGCTCAGAAAGAAAATAAATTAGAATGTACTGCTGTTGAAGAAATACCGTAAAAGTCGGATTAGTACCCCTGTCTTATTAATGCCCCCCCCTCAAGATTTCGGTCTGCTCTGTAATCAAAATGGTCATTAATAATACCCCCCCTTTTTATTGTAATTTTTGCAAGGTAGGTACCTTGCATTTTTGTTTAAAAATTTTTTTGCAAGGTACCTACCTTGCAAAATTCATGGTCAGAATAATGCCCACCCCCCCATGAAAAAAGGTCCTCGCATTGTAAGAGGGGGGGCACTAATACGACTTTTACGGTAATAGATCCAAATTATTTTATAGAACCATTAATTGTATACGACAAATTTAAATTAGCAAAAATTCCTGATACTAATCCTATGGATATTTTTAATAAATTTTTCACTAATGAATTTTTTAAATATATATGTGATCAAACAAATACCTAATTTAACCGAATAAAGATACCACCCCTAGCCCACAAAAAGGGGGGTATCTAGAAAAATATGCTTTTTAGGCTGTTCAAGAAAATGCAAAAGAGGGGGCTTATATTTTGAGGAAGGTATAATTTTTGGACCGAAAAAATGGTGGGGGCTTATAATAGGGGACCTATCTCCAGGAATAGGGTAATTATTTAAATTATTTCTTTAAAATTAAAGTCTTTTCATTAAAGAATAATAATTTTTGAAGATATACATAACTCATAAAATAAGAGGTTAATCATAAATATTTTTTCTTAAAACATATAAATTCTTGATTAAAATAATTTTTAATAATTATTTATGGAAATTACTCTTTTTTTAGGAAAATAGGACCACCCAGATGGTTATATTATTTTTCAAAATGGGGATGATGATTATATTCTGAAAAATGGGGATTATTTTTTTTCAAAAATGGTGGGGCCTAAAACTCATAGGGACTTTTTTGTCGTAAAATAGAATAACAAAACAATCAACGCAAAGCCTAGCATTGCATCCTGTACATATATATCTTGTCCTACTAACATGCTGCTTTCTATTATCTTTGCTCTTTTTGCATTCATCACATTCTCTAAATTGTTCTGTTCTCTTAGGTAAATGTAATTTAAAAGTTTGATTAACCTCTTTCATCCTTAAATATCGTGGAACTGTGAGCAATTTCGATTTCTCAATGATTCCCCTGAATATATTCCCTAATAATTTATTAATTTTAATTATTTTTACCAAGAAAACAAAAATATAATTTTTAGTAATAAATATCATAAATTATTAAAGATAAATCACTTTCCTCAAATTTTACACGAATAGGAGGAATTATGCAAAATTCTAAGGTAATTAGAAAAATGCATTTCATACAATCTTCTTCGAAAAAATAAAACTTTACTATTTTCTTCTTTTTCAGTATTTTCAAAATACACAACACTTGCATTATATAGAGTAACATCAAATAAATAGAAAAAAGCTGCTTTCCACCATTTTTTTGTTCTTCTTTGACTTTTATATTGATTAGTGGTTGAGTCAATTTTATCTACTCCGGCTTTTGTTACATTATAAATATAAACTATTTCAGGCTTTATTTTTTTCTTTCTCATTTTATTAACATAAGTAGTATTATATGCAGTAAAAGCATTTGAAGCCAAATAGGCTATTTTACCTTTTTGATTATATAATAAATATCTATATTCATTATCCCCAACAATAAAAGATCTTACAGCACCTTTGGCGCATTTTGCTGTTTTTACGTTATCTGGAAAGCAATTCCTTTTTGCATTTATTGTACATGTAAAATACCGTATATGACTGATTAGAACAACCCCCTCCCCTAAAATTTAGAAATTTTGAGGAGGTTAATCTCTAATTCAAAATTTATTTTTTTTAATGAAACCTTCTAATTTAAAAGAAAAATATTTATGAAGAATAGCATTTTTATAGGGGTGTGTTATATTCTGTAAATTTTTTTGTTATTTTTGAAAAAATTATGAGAGGGGGTGTTCTATTCACTCATATATGGTACATATCTAATTTATTAAAATAATCAAACATATCAACTGAACTAAAATAATTATCGAAAGTAAAATGAATATCTATTTCATCTTGTCCATTTTTTCTATATCCTTCTAAAGTTTCATTTATAAAAGTTTTTAAAACAGATGGACCACATCCTATAGTTCTATCATATTCCATTTCTTTACCAGTATATGGAATAACTGAATATAAATATCCTGTTAATGAATTACTTTGAGCAAAAAATTTTATTCCCCTTTTTTTATGTTTTGATTTTATATATTGTCTAAATCTTGTTCTTCCTTTAAAAGCAGCCATGCATTCATCAATAGTACTCATTTGCCCATAATAATAATTTTCTTTCCATTTTTCATTAAAATATGAAATACCTTAAGAGTCGAAATAATTTCCTCCCATTATAGACCAAACGATTTTTTTTCAAAGGGTTATTTAGAATAAAAATTATTATATTTTAAAAATATAAATAAATATACCGTAAACGACTCTGGAGTTCGCCCCCCCATAATTGATTTTGGGCACTTTTTTTGAGGGGGGGCGAACTCCAGAGGGCCGGCTAAAATAAAATTTTTAAATGAAAAATAAGAATTTTTTATTTTTTTGAAAAAATAGGTATTTTAGGAAAAATTTTTTGGGGAGCGAACTCCACTGGGCTGGTAGGGAAGAACTCAAAAATTCTGAAATGGGGGGTGAACTCCAGAGTTTTTTACGGTAATTAAAATAATAATAATTAATATAAAAATAACACAAATAATTATAAAGTAAGATTCATGACTTTGTCTGTAATAATGAATCTTTTCTTAAAAATATGAATAGTTTTCCATTCATTTATATTCTCCTTCATTTATTTTAGTATATATTCTGACTTATCAATAGGCATATCATTATGTTTAATTTCTGGCATTTCAAATTCTATATCTATTTATATAATATAAATTAATATATAAACGACTCTGGAGTTGACAGCTCCAAAATCGATTAAAGGCCTTTTTATGAGGGAGAGACGAACTCCAGAGGGATGGTTAATATAAAATTTAAAATTGAAAAATATAACATATTTTTTTTGGAAATTTTTTGATAAATTTTTTCGGGCAAATTCCAGCGTTTAGGGCATTTTTTTCTTCATTATTTATTTGGTTAAAGACTAAAATAAAAATAATAAAATAAAAAAGAAATCTAATCATATTATTATTCTTTTCGAATATTCTTATTAATCTTCCTTGAATTACTTCAAAATAATTATTATAACATATACCTTTGATAATTAATTAAAATTAAATATTTAAAATTTAATAATTAAAAAAAAATAATTAATAATTAATTTAAAAACATAAATAAAAAAACAATAAAACAAATAGGCTTGGATTAGCCTTTAATGATATTGGAAAAGCCAAGCCTATTTGACAAAAAAGGGGCAGATCTTGAGATACTGCTTCATAAATAAGAGTAAAAAATGATATTATTTATGAAGCAGTATCTCAAGCATTTTTGCACTTTGATAATGAAA
>JAJMZN010018712.1:0-13415 GCA_023807165.1 Diplodinium dentatum
TATTTAAATTTCCATTAAAATAAATTATTTAAATCTATATCTAAATAAAAATAAATTTAACACATATAAATAAGAATAATTAATTTAAGTTACATAAAATGAACGAAAGTACGTCAAACAAAGACGTCAAAAATGCAAATATCCCCTCAGGGGGAGGAGGAATGCCCGAAGAGACAAAGAGAAACGAACAACAATCAACAAATCCTAAAAATGTTCACTCACAGGCTTCAGAAAAATTAAAAAGAGGAATATCAGGATTTCAAAATTACTCCCAGGAAATAAAAGAAGATGAAAAAGTGCCAGACACTGAAGAAAAGAAAGAAAACGTACTCCATGGCCCAGATGCTTCGATTTTTATAAAAAACCAAAAAATCTCAAAAAAAGAATCATTGAACCAAAAAAAGTACTATTTTCAAAAAAATATTACAAAAGAACAGGAGCAAGCAGAAATAAAAGCCAAAATTGAGAAAGAAAAAAAAGAAAAAGAAAAAATTAAAAAAGAAAAAAATGTTATTTCAACACAATTAATCCCAGTCTTTGGAAATAATTTCATTAGAAGTGAAAACTATGAAAAATTAGATTATCGTCAATTAGACCCAACTAAAAATGAAATATATGCAGCTATGACCGGAAAATATTCCTCATTGAGACCTGGTATTGCATATATTAATCCAAAAGCTAATGAACCTCATGAATTAATAGATGGCAGGCCACCAAGAAAAGTAATGATTGACCGTATGAAAAAAGTTTATGCTACAATCAACATAGAAACACTTTTAAAACAAGCTGATATAGACTTTTCACAAGTCAATCCTTTAGATAGTTGGCTCCCTTTAGAATTTTTTGAAGATAAAGATTTAGATATATTTACTGCTGGAGAATGGATGGAAAAAGGAAAAGATAAAGAAAATGAAGGACATCAGTTATATATTCAAGGTGTTGGACTACATAGAGATAAAGATGGAAAAGGTACTTGGAAAAGAGTTTTAATTGATTATTATAATCCAAAAACTGAGAAATATGAGGGTGTTTGGGATGAAGAAAAAGAAGAAAAAGAACCTTGTTCTTTAAGTAAAATATATCTTTTATTTGATGCTGAAAACCCCTTCTTGTTTTGCAAAAAAGTTAAATTAGCTTGTGAAGAAAGAGAAAGTGCTGAAAGTATTATAAGATATAATTCTTACATTGATCGTATGCTTATTGATCAAATCCAAGATATGAATGAAGATGTTAGAAAAAGATTACAAAACAATATCAAAAAATTAAGATTTTTAAAAGTTGAACAGAAAAATATAGACGATTTATTAAGAGACTTAAATTGTAACTATCTTAGAACAACAAATAAAATTATTTTTGATAAATTTTACTATTCAGATTCAAGCAATTTATTAATTATTGATAACTTAAAATTACCCCCAGATATAATAAATAATCCAGACATACATAAAGTTGAAGTAAGAGAAAAGGGTTTAGAGCCTATACCACCATATAATTATATTACAGCCTATAAAAATTTCACTTTTAAAACTTTATTCTGTAAGAAAGAAATAGTCGATTGCCTCCAGAAAATAAAAGAAGAATGTAATAAAATAAGAAATTCAAATACCATTTTTAATTTTGATATAAAAAAACCACTAAGACTTCAAGAATTTAAATCAAAACAAAAAGCAAATATAAATATAGTCGGAAAAAAATTAGATGAATGGGTCAAAATAATAAAAGATACATTAGAAAAATCATTAATGGGTGTTGGTAAAGGTAGCTTTAATTTAAATGTTGCATCAAAAGAAATATATGAATATTTAAAATTAAAAAAATATATGACAGTAGTTAAATGTTTAATGCAAGATGTTCTTCATAATTTAGTTACAAAATCAATGGAAAATTATGTTAAATTTTTCCAAAAATTTATTCCAATAAAAACTGAAGTAAAAGATGTAAATCAAGTAATAAATACCTACGAAGAAGAAGAAATAATAGAAGAAATAAATACCACAAATGATTTAATTAATGTAGAAGAAATAGAAGCTGAACAACCAAAAGTCCAACAGGAAACCTCAAGTCCAGACGATGAAGATTTTATATATGATATAAACAGAGAACAAGCTTTATTCCAAATTAATATAACTAAAAAAGATGAAAAAACATTAGAATATACTACAAAAGAAGCTGACTTAATAAAAGATGTAATGCAAATATTTGATGATGGATTAGAACGTATGCAAAAAATATCACAAGTAGAGCCTTTATTACTTCCTAATTTAATAAAAGCCGGTAAAAATGGTATTCCGTTAAAAACAATAACAAGACCAAAAGGTGGAAAGCCTATTCCCAAAACAAAAGAAGAAATAAAAGAAGGTTTCGAATTAAATGAAGATAGTATTTGGATTTGGGAAAAATATGAAAATTTAGTTGAATCACTTAAAAAAGCCTGCGAACCATTACAACCATATTTAGACACTTTTAGTAAATTTAAAGAATACATAGAATTAGACCCATATGCTAGAATAAAAGAAATAAAAGATGATGAAACTAAAGATATAGATGATAGAGTATGGACCCCTGAAAAAATAAAAGAAGATATTAAAGAAAATAAAAAAAAAGAAGAAAAAATCCTTAGTGAAATACCAAAATTAATACATGTAAGCTTCTTTATGATAAATTGCAGAGAATACAGAAATGAATTAGCATCCAAATTTAATAAATTAGCTGATATGGAAATTGAATATTTAAGAGAAAAAGCAAAAGATTTGAATGGTACTATACAAACCGGATATGCCCAAATGGCTCATGAAATAAATAGAGAAGTTATCACAATTAATGATTTAAAAGAAGTACAAGCATATATTGCTACTATTCCCTTAGAATTAAATAAATTAAAAGAAAAAACTGCAGATGTTGATAAAATATATAAAATATTAGATGAATTTAATGTTAAATTAGATTATATTCAATTTGAGCAAAGAATGAATTTAATGCGAGGGCCAACTGATATAAATAATATAAAAGATGAAAAATTAATTCAATTAGATAAAAAGAAAGAACAATTAGCTGAGGAACAAATAGAAAAAGTTAATGAATTAATCGAAAATATTAATGAATTGGAAACAAATATAAAAGAATTAGCTAAATATAATGAAGAAACTAAGGCAGAATCAGCTAAAACCATGGCAAATTATATAAAAGATAGATTAGAAGAATTTAAAGCTGATGGTATTATGTATAATGAAAGAGAAATGCTATTTAATAAGCCTAGAACTGATTGGTCAAAAATACAAGAATTAGAATATATGCTACAACCATATTATCATATGTGGATAGGACTTGATAGATGGAATACAAATTCAAAAAAATGGTTGGAAGGTAACTTTAATAAATTGGACGGAAATGAAATTGATAATACCATACAAGAACTAGTAAAAAATTTCAATATGGCTTTATCAAGATTCAAATCAGAGGGGGTTGATGATAAAATATTCCAAATATGCTTTAAATATAAAACTTTAGTAGATGATTTTAAACCAAAAGGAGAATTGGCTGTTGCTTTAACAAGAGGATTAAAAGATAGGCATTGGGAAGAAATCACTAAAAAAACTGGTATTGATTGCAGTCCTAGAGAAGGATTTACTTTCCAAAATATATTAGATCAAGGTATGATAAAATATTTGGAAATATGCTCAGATGTTGGTGAGAAAGCATACAGAGAAGCTAAAATAGAAGAGCAATTGCATGGTATTGAATTAAAATGGAAAGAAATATTTTTCGTTTTATCAGAACATAAATTAACAAAATTACCTACAATTGCAAATTGGAATGAAATAAATAAAGAATTAGATACTGATATAATGGATGTACAACAATTAGATTTATCTCCATTTAAGGGACCTTTTGCTGAACAAATAGCTAAATGGAATAAAGATTTATTATTAATATCATCAGTATTAGAAGAGTGGAATAAATGTCAAAAAAGTTGGATTTATTTACAACCCGTATTTGACAGTGGTGATATAGCTAAAGATATTCCCTATGAACATAAAAAATTCAAAATGACTGATCGTATGTGGCAAGACTTAATGAATGGTTTAAAAACAAATAATAATGTTAAACAATGTTGTTCAATGGAAGGATTATATGAGAAATTAAAAGAGGCAAATATGAACTTAGAAAATGTCGAAAAAGGACTAAATGATTATATGGAGAAAAAAAGAGGTGTATTTCCCCGTTTTTATTTTATTTCAAATGCACAATTTTTAGAAATTTTATCCCAAACAAAAGATATTAAAAAAGTAAAAGATAATGTAAATAAAATATTTGAACCAATAGATTCAATTACATTAAAAGATGATATGTTTATTACTGCAATTCATTCCAGATTTGGAGAAAAATTAGATTTTGTTGAAAATGTAACAATTCATGGACAAAATGTAGAAATTTGGATGAAAAAATTAGAAGCACAAATGTTTAAAGCAGTCCATCACTATATGGGATTATCTGTTAATGATTATTATCAAAGAAAAAGAAAAGAATGGGTAAAAGGACATCCCGGGCAAATTATTATGGCAGTAAATCAAATTATGTGGACAAAAGAAGTAGAAAAGAATATTATTGATGGAACTTTAGAAGATTATACAAAAATATATGATGAGCGTATTTTAGATTTAGTTGATTTAGTAAGAGAAAAACAAACTAGAGTAATGAGTATAACTTTAGCTAATTTAATTACATTAGATGTCCATAATATGAATGTCATGAAAAAATTGATATCAAAAGGAATTAGAAAAACTAATGAATTTGATTGGATAATGAATATGCGTTATTATTGGGATCAAAGTTTAAAGCCAGATGAAGATAATTGTGTAGTAAAATCAGTCCAAACAGACTTTCCATATGGTTATGAATATGTAGGAAATGCAGAAATTTTAGTTATTACTCCTTTAACAGATAAATGCAATTTAACATTGATGGGAGCATTAAGATTAAATTTAGGAGGAGCTCCTGCAGGTCCAGCAGGTACTGGAAAAACAGAAACAACAAAAGATTTAGCTCGTACATTAGGTAAATTATGTGTTGTATATAATTGTTCAGATGATACTGATTATGTAATGATTGGTAAATTCTTTAAAGGTTTAGCTTGTTGTGGGGCTTGGATTTGCTTTGATGAATTTAACCGTATAAATATTGAAGTACTTTCAGTTATTGCCCAACAATTATTAACATTATTTGGTGCAAAAGATAAAGGTCAAACAGAAATTAATTTTGAAGACTCTGTAATTAAAATTTTGCCAACATTTTGCGTATTTATTACTATGAATCCGGGTTATGCAGGAAGAACAGAATTACCAGATAATCTTAAAGCATTATTTAGATCTATTGCTATGATGGTACCTGATTATAAATTAATTGCTGAAATCAATTTATATTCATCAGGATATGTTAAAGCTAGTGAATTAGCCACTAAAGTTGTATCAACAATGAAATTATCTTCAGAGCAGTTATCAACTCAAGGACATTATGACTTTGGTATGAGAGCAGTTAAATCAGTTTTAAATGCTGCAAGAAGATTAAAAAGGACAGAGCATGAAACTCCTGAAGATCAATTATTATTAAGAGCATTAGAGGATGTAAATGTACCAAAATTCGTTTCTGAAGATATTGCTTTATTTAGAAATATTATAAGTGATTTATTCCCAACAACAAAAAGACCAGAATCTAATTATGATGATTTATTAAATAATGTAGATAAAGTATGTGAAGAAAGAAAATATAATTTAATTCCATCCAAAGCATTTAAGGATAAAATTATCCAATTATATGATACCCTTCAAGTTCGTCATGGATTAATGATAGTAGGACCAGCAGGTGGTGGAAAAACTAGTAATTATAATGTATTAAAAGAGGCAATAAGTCGTTTAGCTGATGATAAGACATATTTCAAAACAAGTACAAGTATCATAAATCCCAAAGCTATTACACACGGTCAATTATATTCTGAACAAAATGCAGATACAGGAGAATGGTCATTTGGTATTGTTCCAACAATTATAAATGAATTTAAGAGAGATACTTCAGGAAAAGTAAAATATTGGATTATTTTTGATGGGCCAGTAGATGCTATGTGGATAGAAGATATGAATTCTGTATTAGATGATTCTAAAAAATTATGCTTAGCTTCTTCAGATATTATATTATTAAATGATATGATTACAATTATGTTTGAAGTAGAAGATTTAGTTGTTGCTTCTCCAGCAACTGTTTCTAGATGTGGAATGGTTTATATGGAGCCTTCTAGTCTAGGTATTAAACCCTTATATACTTGTTGGATAAAGGAGTTAGATTTAATGTTAGATACTTTACAAAAAAATAATGCTGCCAATGCCCAACAAAATAATCAAAATAAAAAAGATGATAAAAAAGATAAAAAAAAGAAAGAAAAGGCTGAATCAAAAGGAGATGTAAGAGAATTAATTAGGAATAAATTAACTACATTATTTGATAATTATTTAGAAGATTTGATATATTTTGTTAGAAGAAAAATAAAAGAACCATGTCCTACTGTAGATAATAATTTAGCATCAAGTGTAATGAGAATTATTGATACATTCTTCGATAAATTTAGAAGTCAAGAAGCACAATTTAAAAATATGTCAGAAGAAGTAGAAGCCACAGAAGAAGTTTTAGAAGGTATTTTCTATTTCAGTATAGTTTGGGGATTAGGTGTAACCACAAATGAACAAGGAAGAGAAGCATTTAATAAATATTTTAAAGAATTATTACAAACAAGAGCAATAGATAAAAAATATATTCTTCCAGACAAAGATACAGTATATGATTTCTTATTTGACCCAGAAAAAAAAGAATGGATTCCTTGGATAGATATCATTGGCAAATTAGATTTACCACATAATATAGGATATACAGAAATTATTGTGCCAACACCTGATAGTGTTAGAAACACATTTGTTATAAAGCAATTATCAATAAGTAATAAACATGTAATTACAACAGGACCAACAGGAACAGGAAAAACTATAAATATAAATGAAGTATTAGGAAAAGGTTTAGGAGAAAAATATATGAGTATAATAATGAACTTTTCTGCACAAACATCAGCAAGACAAGCACAAGAAACAATTCAAGGAAAATTACAAAGAAGAGGTAGAGGAAGATATGCCCCTGAAAAACCTGGTGCTATATTTATTGATGATTTAAATATGCCTGTAAGACAGGATTCTGGTGCTCAACCACCTATTGAATTATTAAGACAATGGTTAGATTTTAATGGATGGTATCATTTAGGAACAAAACAATTTATTACTGTAGAAAATATCATTTTATTAGGTGCTATGGGTCTTCCAGGTGGTGGTAGAAACTATTTAAGCCAAAGATTCCAAAGACATTTTAATTTAATAACATATAATGAATTAGATGATACTTCTATTAAAATGATATTTAGCAATATTTGTAATTTCTTCTTAGTTAAATTCCCTGAAACTATTAAAAATTTAATTGATCCTACAATTGATTTAACTCTAAAAGATTATAAAGAAATTAAAAATGAAATGCTTCCAACACCAGCAAAAATGCATTATATATTTAACTTAAGAGATATATCAAAAGTTTTGCAAGGCATTTGCTCTAGTACATTATCAGAGACAAATGAAAAACATGATATTGCAAGAATATGGGTACATGAAATGACTCGTGTTTTTGGAGATAGATTTATAAATGATGAAGATAGGAATTGGCTTAAAAACTTATTAGATAAAGGTGCACAAGAAGTTTTTGAAACTGATGAAACAAAATTATATGAATTTGGTAAAGCTATTATTTATTGTGATTTTATGGGTGCAGATCAATTTGCTAAAAAAAATTATAATTTAGTAAAAGATATTCCTAGTTTTATTGAAAGAATAAATCAAAGACTAAGAATATATAATGAAGAATCTAAAAAAAAGAAATTAAAATTAGTCATGTTTTTAGATGCCTGTGGACATATTAGTAGAATTTGCAGAATATTAAGACAGCCAAAAGGTAATGCTTTATTATTAGGTGTTGGTGGTTCTGGTCGTCAAAGTTTAGCAAGACTTGCAACATACATAAATGGATATGATTGCTACCAAATAGATGTTGTAAAAGGATATGATATGAAAGATTTCGCAAGAAATGTAAAAGAATGTCTTAAAGGTTCTGGTATACAAGAAAAAGACCAAACATTTTTAATTGTAGATACCCAATTAATATATGGTCTTATGCTCGAATATATAAATGGTATTTTAAATACAGGTGATGTACCAAATTTATATGCCCAACAAGCTGATAAAGATGATATAATTAATGCAGTAAGAGCTGAAGTTATGAATAAATATGGTAATTTAATGGAATCAAATGTAATGAAAGTATATTTGGCTAGGGTATTAAAGCATATACATGTAGTTTTAGCAATGTCACCTTTAGGTAATTCATTTATAAATAGATTAAGAATGTTCCCATCTTTGGTAAACTGTTGTACTTTGGATTGGTTTAGTGAATGGCCTGAAGATGCCTTAGAAAGTGTCGCTATGGATAAATTTAGAGAAGAAGAAACTGGTTTAAGTGATGAGACAATACCTAAAATTGTTAATGCATTTAAATATATACATAAAAGAGTTGAAGTTGAAAGCAAATTATTTTCTGAAGAAATGAGAAGACATGTATATTTAACACCTACATCATATTTAGAATTATTGTCTTTATATCAAAAAATATTAAAAGAAAAAACAAAAGAATTTAATAATAATATAAAAAGATTTGAAAATGGTCTAAAAGTTTTAAATAGTGCAAATATTGAAGTTGATTTAATGAAAAAACAAATCGAAGAACAACAACCTCAATTAGAAAAAGCTACAAAAGAAACAGAAGAGCTTGTAAAAGTTTTGACAGTAGAAAAATCAAAAGCAGAAACAGAAAAAGCTGCTGCAGCTATTAAAGAAGAAGAAGCAAAAAAATTAGATGAAGAATGTTCCCAAATGTTAGCCATTGCCCAAGTAGAATTAGAGAAAGTAATGCCTTTAGTAGAAAAAGCCAAAAATTCTATTAATAAAGTAAAATCAAATGATTTATCCGAACAAGCAGGGTATAAAAAATTAACCGAAGGAGGAGAAATATTATTTACTGCTTTATTATATTTCATGAAAGGTAATGATTGGAAAAGAAAAGAATATGAAATAAAAGATCAAACTAATCCAGATGGTTCAAAAGTTTATGATATAAGAAAAGCCTTAGCTGTTATTGATTTTAATAAATCTGATAAATTATTAGAAACATTAAAAACATTCTGTAGTGAAAAATTAGATGATTTAAAAATACCTCCAATGAGACAAAATATCAGGGAGATGGATGAATTATTTAATGCTAGAAAAGTAAATAAAAAAATGATAGAAAATGCTGCAAAATCTATGGTTGGTTTATATGAATATTTAATATTATTATCAGAATATGTAGATAACTGTGAAAAAACAATTGATCCAATTAAAAGAAAATTAGATGAGGCATCTGCAGCAAAAAATAAAGCAAATGCAGAAAAAGAAGATGCAATAGCTAAATCAAGAGCTGCACAAGAAACTGTAGAAAAATTAGATGCAGAATATAAAAGTGCTATGGATAAACAAAATTCTTTATCTCAACAAGTAAAAAAAGCAAAAGAAAAATTAAAAAGAGCAGAACAATTAATTAACTTATTATCTGGAGAACAAACACGTTGGACAAAAAATGTTGCAGATTTAAAAAAGCAAGTAGAAAATTTAGCAGGGGATTCACTTATGGCTGCAGCATCTATTTGTTATAATGGACCATTTATTTATAGTTATAGAGTAAGCTTAGAAAATGATTGGAGAAAAAAAATACAAGAATTAAATATTATTCATACTGAAGGAATTACAATGAAATCTTTATTAGAAAATCCTATAGAAGTAAATGAATGGAAATTAAATGGATTACCTAATGATAACTTATCTATTGAAAATGGTATTATAATCAAAAATACAAGAAGATGGCCTTTAATGATAGATCCACAAAACCAAGGAAGTAATTTCATTAAAAAGTTTGGTAAAAGGCAAGAATGTTTAGTAGTTATAAAAGGTAGTGATCCTAATTTCTTAAATTTAATAAAAGGGG
Organism: Diplodinium dentatum; assembly: GCA_023807165.1. Taxonomy (NCBI): domain Eukaryota; phylum Ciliophora; class Litostomatea; order Entodiniomorphida; family Ophryoscolecidae; genus Diplodinium; species Diplodinium dentatum. The sequence continues at coordinate 10,153 of JAJMZN010018712.1, forward strand.
CAATTAGAGCTGAAAAATGGGTCTTGTTAGAAAATGTATCTGAAAATTTAGATCCTACTTTAGAGCCTGTTTTAAATCAACAATTAATTCAAAAAGGTGCAAATACATTCGAAATAAAAATTGGTGATGATCATGTCCAATGGAGTTTCAAATTTAAATTACATTTATCAACAACAATACCTAATCCACATTATAGTCCTGAAACATTTGTAAAAGTTACAATTGTTAACTTTGGTATTACACCACAAGGTTTGCAAGAACAAATGATGACTTTATTAATTAATAATGAAATGCCAGAATTAGAACAAAGGAAAAATGCAATTATGTTAGAAAACTTTGAATCAATGGCTGAATTAACAGCAACTGAAGATAAAATATTAAATGCTTTAGAAGGGGGAGATATTTCCAAATTCTTAGAAAATGATGATTTAATAGATCAATTAAAAGAATCAAAAACAAAATCAGAAGAAATATCCCAAAAAATAGAAGAAAGTAAAGAAACAACAATTAAAATAGATAAAGAAAGAGAAAAATATAGACCAGCAGCAGAAAGAAGTAGTATATTATTCTTTGCAACATTAGATCTATCATCAATTGACCCTATGTATCAATTTAGTCTTCAATGGTTTAGTAAATTATATGAATTTTCAATAAAAACAACACCAAATTCAAATAACAAAGATATAAGAATTGCAAATTTAAATAAAATATTTACTAAAAATTTATATGAAAATGTTTGTAGAAGCTTATTTGAAAAAGATAAGTTATTATTTAGTTTCGTAATATGCTATAAAATAATAGTAGGAACAACTGGTAATACAGTAAAAATACCAGAAACACAATGGAGGTATTTCTTAGCAGGGCCAAGTGGTGATGTTGAAATACCCAAAAATCCAACAAAATGGATAAACAAAAATGAATGGCCAACATTTTTCAGACAATTACATTATATGGATGGAAACTTTGAAGAAATGAAAGGATTGAAAAAAGTATTTATGACTAATTGTGACTTATTTAAACCAATGAATGATTCAGTTTCTCCACAAAGTGATGCTCTTCCAGGAGAATGGGATAGTAAATTAACAGAATTTTTAAAACTATGCTTTATTAAAATGATTCGTCCTGATAAATTAATTAGTGCTATACAATTATGGATAGAAAGAAATCTTGGAAAAGAATTTATAGAACCTCCACCATTTGAATTAGCTAAATCTTATAAACAAAGTAGTAATATTGTACCTTTAATATTTATTTTATCTCCAGGTTCTGATCCTATTAATGATATAAGGAAATTTGCTGAAGATCAAGGATATGATAAAAATAAATTCCAAACTGTATCTTTAGGTAGAGGACAAGAAACTAAAGCTATGAAAGTCTTAGAAGATATGAGGACTAGAGGTGGTTGGGTACTTTTACAAAATTGCCATTTAGCTAAATCATTTATGTCAAAATTAGAAGAAATAGTTGAAAACTTTGATACAAACTGGCCAGATAAAGACTTCCGTTTATGGCTAACATCTATGAGTAATCCATTCTTCCCAGTTTCAATTTTACAAAATTCTGTCAAAATTACAATAGAACCTCCAAAAGGTCTAAAAAATAATATTTTAAGAAATTATAAAAAAATAGAACCAAAAGATTTAGAAGATGATTGTATAAAAAGAAATGAATATAAAACATTATTATTTGGTTTATCATTTTTCCATGCTATAGTACAAGATAGAAGAAAATATGGTCCTATTGGTTGGAATGTAAGATATGACTTTACAAATGAAGATTGGATGGTATCAAGAAAACAAATAAAAATATTTTTAGAAGAATATGAAAAAATACCATATCAAGTATTAGACTATTTAATAGGAGATATAAATTATGGTGGTAGAGTTACTGATGATAAAGATCAAAGATTAATAAAAACAATTTTAGAAACATATTTAACACCTCAAATATTCTTATATAAAGGGTATAAATTTAGTGATAGTGATATATATTATTGCCCTGAACCAGGAGAACATGATGTATATTTGACTTATATAGAAAGTTTACCAGTTAATAGTGAGCCAGTTGTATTTGGTTTACATGATAATGCAGATATAATTACTGCACAAAATGAAGGAGCTGCTTTATTAGAAACTGTTTTAAGTATACAACCTAGGCAATCTTCTTCAGGTGGAAAGAGTCAAGAAAGTATAATTTTAGAATTATTAGAAGAAATTAAAAATAAAACACCAGAGCCATTTGATAAAGAAGCAGTTGCTAAACAATTCCCTACTGATTATAATGAATCATTAAATACAGTATTATTACAAGAAGTAATTAGGTATAATGTTTTATTAAATACAATGAAAACTTCTATTATTACTTTAGGAAAAGGTTTAACAGGAAAAATAGTTATGGATGAAGAGGCTGAAGAAATGAGTCAATCATTATTTATAAATTTAGTACCTAAAATTTGGAGTGGTGTATTTTTGTCTTTGAAGCCCTTAAGTTCATGGTTAATTGATCTTTAATCAACGTATTAAATTTTTCAGTGATTGGATAAAAAGTGGTAAAACTCCTAATACTTTTTGGTTTTCAGGTTTTAGTTTCCCACAAGCTTTTATGACTGCTGTTTTACAAAACCATGCAAGAGCATATAAAACTGCTATTGATTTACTTTCATTTGATTTTAAAATAATGGGAAATACTAAACCTACTGATATTACTGAAAAACCCGAAGATGGTGTATATGTTTATGGAATGTTTTTAGAAGGTGCAAGATGGAATTATGATGAAGATAAATTAGATGTTTCTTTGCCTAAAGAATTATATACTGATGTACCTATGATACATTTTATTCCTATGGCGAATAGAGATTTACCTACTGAAGGAGTATATTTCTGCCCATTATATAAAGTTTTAAGTAGAGCAGGAACCTTATCTACCACTGGGCATTCTACAAATTATATTTTGTTTGTTGAATTACCTTCTGATAAAGCACAAAGTGTATGGATTAAAGCTGGTGTTGCTATGTTCTTATCTTTGAAACAATAAAGAAAAAAAATGATTATTTATATAATAATAATTAATTAATATATTCTTTAATATATTAATTTTAATTTTTATAGAAAAATTATATTTTTTAATTTATTTTTAAATTAATTAATTTAATAAATAATAATAAAATAATTATTATAATGGGGATTGGGTATTGTTGTTGATAAATGTAATTTAAATTTGAAACTCCATTGGACATGATCATCACCAATTTTTATTTCGAATGT
>JAJMZN010018713.1:0-13347 GCA_023807165.1 Diplodinium dentatum
ACATTTTTTGAATCAGTTATAAATTCATTAATTTTTGAATTAAGTAATTTCAAAATTTTTATATTATTTTCCTGTATTATATCATCCAAATTATTTAAACTATATAATTTTATTTTTAAATCTTTAGTAAGAGCTCTAATTTTACTAAATCCATATAAACTTATATAATATCCCAGAGTTTGTGTTAAAGCAAAATGCAAATTATCATATAATGATGTTATTTTGAAATTTTCATTATATGTAATTATTCTTTTGAAAAATTCGTCTCCAAAAGAAGGAATTAAATTATTTAATAAATCTCTAAAGTTTTCTTTAATAATCCTTTGAAGACATTCATTTACATTAGTAATTTCATTATTTTTTTGAGTCACTATAAATTTATTAAATGAACTTTTTATTTCTTCTAAGCTTGAAAATTGTCTAGAAAAATCTAAGGGAGTCCAAGATCGTATATCAACTTCATAATTATCACCAACAATTGAATTCATGCTTGTATCTATATTAAGACAATTAGTTTCTAAAGTTGAATTTATACTCTTTTTAATGTCGTAACTCAAATCATATTGATAATATCCTTCATCACCAATATTATATTTTGCATAAATCATTAAAGATGGAAGCAAATATGAATTATATTGTTTTTCTATTTCATTATAAATGCTATTTTTAATCGAATTTATATCAATTTTATTTGCTAATTTCTGATAATTTTCTATATATTTATCTTTAATTTGTTTTTTAACTATATTTTTATATTCTTCAATAATTTCTTTTATATCATCATTAATTATTTCTCCTATATGATAGGAAGAATTTAATAATTTTGAAGTTGTATAATTTGAAGTAATATTTTTCACATTTTCTAAATAAATATTTAGATTATCTTCGATATATTTTTTATAAACATTAGCATTCATATTCTCATTAAACTCATCTAAATATTTAAAAATTGTTCTATTTATATCTTTAAATACATTTTCTTTAGTTTCTTTAATTGTATTATTTATTGCCTGAAAATCTTTATAATATGAAGTAGAAGTTGTATTTAGTCTATTTGCTTCATCTAGTAAATGCTTTTTAATTACATTTAAAATATTATTAACATATTGATTAATTTGTTTTAATTTATCGTCATTTAGTTCTTTAATACCATTCTTATATAAATTATTTATTTTTTCAACAATACTTTCTTTTGTAAAATAGAGTAAATCCTATTCCAAATTCTTCCCCTGAACTAACTTCCCCCTAAAAAAATTTTTTTCGATTCAAATTTCATTTCCGCTTTAACTCCCCTCTTCAGAAAAAATTTTTTATATTTAATATCTTTTTTTTGCTTTTCCTTTCCAACTCCAACCCCCCTGAAATTTACTCATTGTTCATCGGTAATTTTGGTAGGAGTTGGAATTGGATTTAAGGTAATTTGCTATTTTTTGTTCTAATTTTTGCATATAATTGTCTTTTTGTATTTTAAATTCTCTTGAAGTTTCTAAATTAGTATTATATAATGTTGTATTTAATTGCTTAATAAAATCATCTTGGTCAAATATCCAATTTTTAATTATTAATTGTTTAAATTTTTCTAAGTTTAAATAAATAAATATTTTATTATCGATTGGCTCAAAAAGAGCTTTTATTTGTTTCCCATTTTCCGAATTTTCTAAATAAAATCTACATGAAAGAGAAGCTTCATCATTTTCTTTATTATTTTTAAGAAGATAAATCTCATTGGCATGCTGTAATATAGTAGTACTTATTTTTTGTTGAGTATTTGTTAATATATTATTTACTTTAAAGAAATTTGTGATTGGAACTTGAAGAGCATATAATTGATTATTTAATGACATAGCTTCATTTTTAGAATTTAATATATCACTACCATAAACCATGAAATAAGGGAATCCCCAGGGAGTATTGTGTTCAAAATGAGAGGCTCACATTTCTGTTATGTAAAAATTAAAAAAGTGTAAAAATTGTCAAAAAATCTAAATTAATTTTTATGTTTTAATGATTATTATAAATTTTGTATTTTATTATAATATATTTTTCCTTTTTTAAGTTTCTTTTTTTTTATGTTCATATTTCTTCAATTAGAATAAACCAACAAAATTATGATTGAATCTTATTGGTTGGTTTATAGTAATTAAATACCATAAGCAACTCTGTTGTTCGCTCCCCCAAAAAAAATGTTTTCCAAAAATACCTGTTTTTCCGAAAAAAATAATAAATTCTTAATTCATTTAAAAATTTTATTTTAACAGCCCTCTGGAGTTTGACCCCCCTCAAAAGAAAGTGCCAAAATCAATTTTTGGGGGGCTAAATCCAGAGTCGTTTACGGTTATTGAAAAAATTATTAACTTCTTTTTCTCTTAATTTTAATATTTTATTAAATCCATCTTTATTTACAGGTATTTTGCTGATAATATATTGATGGGTAGAATTATAGTATTGGAAGGAATTAAGTCCTCCCTCTATAGGTTTCCAGATTGGGAGGGGCTAAAAATCTGGGAATTTTTCATAAAGGTAACTTCCTTTGGTATAAAAATATTATTAAGGTAGGTAGCATGGATTTTCCTGAGACTTATGAGATGGAATTTAGGGATGCCAAAAACAGATATTTAAATTCAAGGCCAATATGGTAATTATTCTTAATAGATAATTATAATAGTAAGATATTGTATAATTAAATTCGCTTTTTTGATGAATATTTATTGAATCAAAATAAGTATTAGAAATATTATTTGTTATCACTTTTTCATTAATTAATGCCATAATTCCAAATTCATTAATAGAATTTTTATAATTACTGTAAACCATACATTAGAGCCAACCCCTCTATTAGAGCCCTTGTCACTTATTCAAAAACGACCTCAACACAATAGAGCACTGCCCCCTCCGAATTTTCCCCTTAAATATAATGATTTTTAATTTATTTTTTAATTTTTCCTAGTTAAAATACTAAGCATTAGAGCCTCAAATTTTTACGAAAAAAAAGTGGGGGCTCTAATGTGTGGTTTATGGTATTTATATTTATTGTTACTTCTTCCTTTAATTTAATAAAGGCTTCTATCCATTTATTTGAAATATTATCAAACACAGTAGTCAATCTTTGTTCGATATTTTTTTGATAATAATAATAAGAAGCCAAAATTATATTATCTCCATATTTTTCATTTAATATATCTTTAATTTTACTTCCGATTATTTCTAGATTATTTAATGTGGTTTTTTTGGCATATACCATAAATGTAAATTTAATATCCCTGAAGGAACACTACCAAAAATATTTAAAATTTTCATTTTTAACTTGAATCTTTTTTAATAGAAAATTTGTATGATTTATATTGAAACATTTTTTCATTTACGGTATGTGGCAGAATTGTGCCATACTCGGAATTTTTTCCTTACAAAATTTTAGAGAAAAATAAAAATGAATGTATGCATAATTGTCCCCCCTTTGAAAAATTTTCCTCGCAGTGTAATGGGGGGCACAATTCCGTCTCATACGATATTTAAAATTTAATGGATAATATATTGTTTGGCTTTTTTTATGATTATAATATTTTAAAGGGAAATCCTGTAAAAATCGAACAAATCTATCTACTCTATAAACTTTCTTGTCACGTTGAATAAGTACTCTTCAACAAAATTTAGTTCTTTGTAAGAGGTGTGGAGTTAATACCACTATTAGGGGTATTTCTTTCTCTAAAGAATTTAAAGTATTTTTAAGTTGATTTATTTTAGAAGAATAAGCATAAACAATATTATTTAATTTAGATAAAAAATCATTAAAACCATCAATAAATTTTACCATATTAGACTCTGAATCTATTGAAATTGTTATAAGTTTTTTATAATTATCTGAATTTGAAGATAAAGGTACACAATAATTATCTGAATTTTGGTAATTATCAAATTTCTTATAGTGTCTCCCTACTTTGATAGGAACTAGGGCTCAAAAATGGGGGGAAGGCTATGAAAATTTTAAGAATTTTATTAAAATTTCATTAAAATACTATACCCTAAAAAATTTTGTGTTTAAAGAAATATGAGGTGAGGAGGGAAACTCTATGAAAAATCTCAAAATAAATTTTTGGAGTTTCAGATATGTTAGATAATCAATACAATTCAATGAAAGCATTTTAGAAAATTTAAAAAATAAAAACACCAAAAACAGTAGGACCACACTCAGGGAGGATCCATTATGAGAAATATGGTATATATTGCCCCATTTGTACATGTATAAGTTTTTTTTCTTAAATAAGCTACACAAAAATCATTATTATAATCATTAGCAGTATTTTGAGTATTTATAATATTATGATTATTATCAATTATATCGTCAATATTTTGAATTTCCGATAATTGGGAGGATTTATATTCATTTATGTTTTTAACATATTTATCATTAAATATATCATCTGATAAAAATTTATTAAGCCTTAAATACAAATTATTAATTTTTGTTATATCATTATCAACAAAATCTATTTCAGGAAAATCTGGATATTCATCACTAATTCTACAATTTTTAATTAATTGAAGACTTTCTCTTAATTTTGTAATTGCATTTTTATATTCATATTTTAAGTCGATATATAATTGCTCATTTATATAATTTTTCATAGCCATAATTTTTCCTTTAAATGTATTATATTTGTTCAAATAAGATTGAGTTTTGGATTTACCCAATACCCAAAAATAAACCGCCCCTATATTAAACCAGATCTAACTTTTTGAGAGTTTTTTTCCAAAATTTTATTCCTATAATAAACCGGTCTCAAAAAAATCCGAAAACTCAAATTCTTAAATAAACCGCTCTCTTCGTTTTTGTAATATTTTCATCATTCTAAAACTAAATAAAAATTTTAAAATTTATTAATAATATTGAAAAATATTTTTCTTAAATAAGCCGGTCTCTGTGATTTTGCAAAATTGAATTTCCAAAATAAACCCGTCGATGGGGTAAAAAAAAAATTTTTTGAAACCGATTTATTTTGGGGTATAGGGTAGATGTTATAGAATCAATGAAATTTTTTAAATATACATAATGCCAACGACTCCATCTGACTAAAATATAGGGCATATTTTGTTCATCTGTTTTAAATGATTTTAATAAATTTATTATTTGATTATTATCTTTAACAATATTAGATAAATTTTTGAAATAATCATTTGATAATATTTTATTTGTTTCAATATCATTTTTTATTTTTTCTAAACAACTTTCAAATGCATTATCATACAAATCAGAGAGATTTTTTAATGATTCCTCTGAAAATACTTTAGACTACTATTCTTACTATCCCCTATAACTTATTACCCCTTTTTCTTTTTATTTTATTCAATTAGATTTTCCTTAAGTAATTGTCGAATATCTTATTTTTTAGTATCTTTTTACTCCCCTTTGAACTTATGGATGAAATTGCAGGCCAGAAAAGGGTGGTAAGGTGTAGTTTATGGTAATATTGTTAAATTTAACATTAATTCATTTAAATCTTTTTGATTATTTTTTAAAAATGTTTCAACCGCAATTTTCAAAGATTTTAAATAATCATCATTTTCATTTATAATTCCTTGAGAAATAGAAATTCCTGTTTGACTTATATCATTAAACATTATTTCTTGTTCATTTGAAGAAAAAAAGCCATCTTTTAAAACATCTTCATTTAAAGGAAATTGTTCTTCTCTAATTTTATCCATATATTTTATAATAGAAGTATAATTTTCTCTAAAATATATCATTGTTTGATCAAATATTTTATCTATATATTCATCATTGTCTAAATTATAGGCAGTTATTTTTGCTTCATTTATAACTTGAGTAAATGAATTATTATTAGAGCTGATGTCATAATTTGATATGAAATATCCACTATCTTTTAGATTCATTTCTTTTCTTAATTTTTCTTTAGCTTTTTCTATTACCATAAAACATGCCATAATCTCCCCTCGCTTAGAGGAAAATTGAAAAATTGACGAGGGGGATTATGCCGTAAAAATTCAAAGCCAAGGTAGGTACCTTGAATAAAAATTTTTAATAAAGGTACCTACCTTGACCAATTTTCATATATTTTTTATAATAAAATTTACCAAGGTAGGTAGGTATCTTGATAAATACCTTGATAAATTTTCATATTTTCTGAGCTTAATTTCAATGAAAAAATTCCATATTATGTTTGTTAATTTGAAAAAAAATTTGGGGGAGTTTATGGGGTAAAAATCTATAAGGGGATGATCAAAATTTTAGAGGGGGGAATATGATGAGGGAGGGATTACGGCGTGTTTTACTGCATTTCATTTATATAATTTTTTGCATTATATAAATCTAATTTAATATTTCTATAATCATCTTCATTAGCATTTTCTATTGTTACATTTTTATTTTCTAATTTCATATACAAATTATCAACTATTTTTTCTTCTTTTTGTATTGATTCTTTGGTGGCTTTTTCAAATTGTTCCAATAAAGCATTAATTTTAGGAATTACCGTATTCTTCGGGATATAGGCCCCCCAAAATAGGGAGCGAGACAAAAAAACGAGGGGGGGCCTATATTTCATGGAATTTTAGGCTATTTTAGGGGAGTTTTTTTCGTCCGAGCAAAAAAATTTTTGGGGCTTATAATAGGGGGGGGTTCGAAAATAAAATCAAATAAAATAATGGCAGATTCTAAATTATATTTTGCATTTTTTTGGCCCTATATCCCGAAGAATACGGTATTAAATTGTATTCATCTTTATAATACTGTATTTTAAACCTTCAAGGAATTATTTTGCTCTAGTAATTTCTGTTTTTTTTTGTTTATTTTTCCCTAACATTGTCCTAGAAATTTTGTGTGATTTAACTCTCTAAATAATGTAATTTTTTTTTTGCATTATTTCCAGGATATTTTTAAAAAAAATCATGATTTCCAGGACAAAATAATTTCCCGGATGAGGTAAAATACAGTAATTTAATAATAAAGTTTGGACTTCTTCAATAGTACTAATATAAGATGTTGATGTATTGTTAAGATAATAAGTTGAAATTTCTGTTAATTTGCTTTTAGACGAACCTAAAGCTTTTCTAAGATTATTAAGATTTTTAAATACCCTTTTAGACAAATTATAGATTCCAGAAAAATCTTTTGGAAATATGTTGGACTAACATTTTTGACCCCATAAATTTATCTTATAGAATTTTGAATTTTTTAAAAATGGGAAGCTTTTTATTGGACCAAATTTTCCGTTCTCCTTTTAAAAAAATGTGGATAAAAAATTTTTGATTAAACTATTGGACCTACTTTCAAGACTTCTTACAATTTGGAAATTGATGGCTAATAATTATTCCAATATGGTATATTATCTATTAATTTACAATAAATAAAAAATTGATATTCATTTAATAATAGGGTAGTTAAAAAAAACAGGAGGGAAAGGAACAATTCCTTAATTTCAAAATTTTTCATTAAGATAGAAAGGGAATAAAGGACAAAAAAATTTGAAAAATTATCTGCCATTTTTAATTCTAATATATTTCTCCATAAAATATTTTTATTTGTTTTTTTGATAAATAAATAAAATTGAAAAATAATTTTGAAGATAATTTTTGTTGCAAAATTATGAATTATTTTGGAGGTCATTCTCTTCCGGTTTAGAGTATGTGAAGTCCTAATATAATTATAAATGTCATCATTTAAAATTTGAATATTATTTTTCATTGCTCCATTTTCAATTTTATTAAATATATTAATTAATTTTTTTTTTAAATTGCTTGCTTCTTGAACAATAGAAATTGGTAATTTTTTGAGACTATCTATTGATAAGGTTGAATCAAAAATTTCAGATAAATCTTTATAAACTATAAGATTATTTATATTAGTTACATTTTTCTTAATAATTTCAGTAATATTTCCAAAGGCAGTTATTGTTTGATTTAATAATCTTGAAGCCAAACTATTTCCTGATTCAGATAAAATTCTTAATCTATCTAATATATCTCCTAAATTTGTAAATTCTTTCAAATTACTTATTTCTTTTATTTCATCATCAATTTTTAATTTTGCGAAAGCCTTCATAGATTCTGTATTATATCCAATATCATTAAATAAGTTTAAAAATATATTAACACCACCATAATGTTTAAAGGAAAATAATTCCTCTTCATCATTTATGATAATTTGTTTTTGATTTTTCAAATTTCTGAATTTTGGTTCTTCATCTGTTATATTTTTGCTAACTTTATATAATTCTTTGAAATTTTCAGTTGAAAATTCTTCTTTAAATAGCATATATGGCTCTAATTTTGATAATAATTTATTTAAACCTTGCTCAAATAATGAAGGCTCTATTTTATCTGATTTATCTGTCACATCTATTAATTTTGTTATTTTATTTTTTATATAGTAATTTTTTTCATCCTCTGTAATGTTAGTAAAAGCAACTTCATCATATGATAAAATATATCCATTTGAATCTGAGGTAGTATTCATATCTGTGGTACAAAAAGAATTAAAAGGATCTGGAATATCGCAAATTCCACCATTTGTTTCTCTAATGAATTGTTTATTATTTTCTATCCATTTTGTAATAGTTATATTTCCTCCAGCTTTATCAGGTCTTTTAATTGCAGGTGGCCTAAAAAAATATAAATCTAAAATCATATTTTGCTTTATATTTTTTTGAAGAGTTTCAGGGCAAGTCATTGAAGTAATAACATCATTATCTGTTAAATTGAATAAGCATATAGGAATAGGAATATCTTTTAAATTTTCTATTTCATCTAAATGTCTTATATTATTAACTATTTTTTTAAAATCGACCATTGATTTAGGTTCGCAATCTTCACTTTGTAAACTTACACATTGACTTGATATTGATATTGAGGCCGTATAGCTTTTATTAAAAAAATTTTTGTTTTCTTCATCTGAATCTTTTTCTGATATAATATATATATCATAATTTGTTTTTCTATCAACAACTATATTTGTTTTAGTTCCATTTGTCATAATTTCTTCATAATATTTTTGTTGGACAAATATTCTTCTTAAATCATGAACAGTAGTATTAAATTCAAATTCTGTTTCTAAATGGGGATTTGCAATTTTTTTTTCTGGATTTGGTTTAATTGGATTTATTGGCTTATCTTCATCTTTAGAATTATTTGAATCTTCTTCATTATTCTGATTATTTTCTAATTGAGAATTTTGATTTTGGTCAGCAGGATTATTTTTGTTCCTATTAGATTTCTTTACAAATACAATAATAAGTACAATTACTAAACATACAGCTAATATCCCAAAAATAGAAAAGATAAGCTTTTTAAAAAAGCATTTCTTTTTTTCCATATCTTCCAAGTTTGAATTATTTCTAATTTCCATTGGATTAGTATTCTCAGTTCTTGTGTTTCTGAGGCTTCTTTTTGAAGTTTTTATTTTTGGGTCGAATTCAAAAACTTTTTCTTTTATTTCCATCAGATTATTATATTTAGATAATTTTTTAGCAGTATTTATTTCATTTCAATTATTTTTTTTTCCTAATTAAAGAGGAATTATAATAATTAATGATTTCCAATTTGGAAATGATTATAATTTCAATATAATAATTAATTTTTTTTACAAATTAAAGAGGATTTAATTTCATTATAGTAATTAATTATTTTTATGAATTACAGAGGATTTAATTTCATTATAATAATTAATTATTTTTCCAAATTACCGTAAATCAAAGAAATGTGCCCCCCCACTCATTTTTTTTGACATTCTAATAGAATGTGAAAAAATGTGCTCCTCTCCCTTAAATATGGAAAAATTTATGGAAAGAAAATAATTTACTCTAATTTTGAATTTCAGGAATTGTGTCTCCCTCCCTAAAATAATTGGACCTGCATTGTCATAGAGGGGGGCACAATTTGTTGATTTATGGTAAAGAGAATTTTATTTCATTAAAATACCATAAAAGACCGAGGTATCCATCATTTTAAAAATCAAAAAAAATATGTGACGAGTACATGCTGGATATGAGAGTACCGTCATTTTAAATCGCCATAAATAAAATTTAAAATATAAAAAATAAAAAAATAAATTATATCATTATTTATTAAGTTAAATAAATATTTTTAATAAAATAATTTTTAACATTTTATGCATAGAATACAAAAATGATTGAAATGATAGATGATGGATATCAAAGTAGCCATTTTTTGGAAAATATGAAATCATCTTATGACTGATGATAAAGAGTGCTGGGGCCTCTGTCTTTTTGGCTAATTAATTTTTTATATATAAAATTATTTATGTATAATAAAAAATTTAAATAATTAAAAAATTTTTATTATTATTTAATTATTATTTTTTATTTAAAAGAAATATTAATTATTTAAATTATATTATTTATTTTAATTTTTAAAATTTTGAATGGAGATTTGGTATTAAAAAAAGCTTTATAGAATAAGTATTTGAAAATTAAGCCAAAAGAGCTTTTTCATAAAAGAAGAAAAAATGAAGAAGAGTACATCATTCCATATTTCATCTGATATCTCGTTGAAAGCAATAAAATATCACATCAAATATATTATAATAAATAAAAAACCAAAAAATAATAAAATTTCCAGCTCTTGCACAAAAGAACAAAGTATATATATCGTATGTAATATATTTATTATACCCCAGTTGAATGCGAAGGTAAAAAATGAAGGGTCTCAAATTTATGGTAATTTAAATTTGTTTTCAAAGTAAACAATATTCTAAAAAAAATTTTAGGAAAGAAATTTAAGATTTTCTTGGTGGCCAAAATATATAAAAGCTCATTTTTGTAATTTTAGAAAAATAAAGGCACACATATTTGTTTCATAAGGTATTATTTTTTGGATGTCATACTACTATAATATTTTAGTGGGTGGGTGGGATAACATTATATATGACATGAGATATGAACTCATATGGGATGATATACCCCTTGGAATCAAAATGTTTTCATAATTCTTATAACCATTTTAGGTACCAATTTTATAATTTATCAGATTTTTCTTTGTTTAATCCTAAAATTGGTTTATGCTTTTTTTATAATTTTTAGAACAATATTTTTTATATCATTTGAAATGATATATTCAAACTCTATTATCAAATCTATAATATCCTTGCCTTTATCTGAAAAGAGAACATTCCTATAGAAAAGCCTATTTCTACATTCTGGCAAAATTGCAGTTTTTCATTCATTGTAAATATATCTTCAAAAAAACTTTATTTTTAATTTATATACAACCAAAAAGACTATAATTACAGAAACATGATATGCAATCCATTTATTTATACATTATTTCTATAATTTTCCTTTATTTTTGAAATTGAAAGATTATCATTTTGTTTTTGTTGCTTTTCTTCTATTTGAATGAATATATAAACACAGATATCCTAAAGCCCATTGTCATATCCTTCTTTTAATTTGAAAATTTTATTAAATTTAATGGGGATTGAATTAACCTCAAAAAATGTTACTTTTTAAATAGATGATAGTCAAAATTTTCCATAATTCTAAGGAAATGAGATCTATGGTTTTACAGCAATAGCCTTTTGTTATTAAAATATTGGTTTTATTTATTTAGGGAACAACCCTTCTCAATATCCCAAAATATATAAACATATTTAATATAATAACAATTGCTCATAATATATTTTATAATTTTAATATAATTACCGTATTTCCCGGATTTAAGCGACCCCCATTTTTCAAAAATCGTTTTCCCTAAATATAGGGACAACCTCAAAAAATAGCCTATTTTATTATTTTTTCAATAAAAAATTAATACTCTAATTTTTAAAAAAAATTTTTTTCAAGGTAGCTATCTTGATTTTTCTTCAAGAAAAAGTCAAGGTAGGACCTTGAGGTTTTGATATCCCTAAATTTATCGACCCCCTTTTTTTGAAAATTTTTCAAGTCGCTAAAATCCTGGAAATACGGTAATTCACCATTCTATTAATAATATCTTCCCCCCGTAATTAAAAATTAATAAAATTAATGGATTTTTAAAGAAATTAATATGAATATTTAAATGCCTTAATTTGTGGAGTCTTACCCCTCCTTTTTTTTGAGTTCTCTTCCCTAATTAGGTTATAGGGTATTTTTAAATATTTTTAAATATATGATGATGATAATGTCCCCTAAATTTTCAAAAATTTTCTTAACTGAGGGAAATGACTCACAAATTATTGTAATATATTTAAAAATTATTAAATGTTAAAACAAAGAATAAAAATTAGATATTCTAATTGGAATATATAAATATAATTAGAAAAATATGTAAAAAGTTATTTGATAAATATTGACTAAGTTTATTAAATTATAAAATTGCTTCCATTTAATTATTCATTTAAATAATATATATTAAATATTTTAATAATTTAATTTTATTTATTATTTAATTTATTTTACCATAAAGATATTAATAGTAGCCTTGTGGGAAATAATCCAAAAAATAAGTATATACTATAATTCTCTCAATTAAATTTTAGTGATGGAAATGAATTTTTTTGCCTAAAAATTTTATTATTTTTTAAGTAAAGCAGTTCCTTGTTCTTCTCCTTGTAGGATGGATGGTTTGTCGATAATCCATTAAATTAGCCGTATTCTTTTTCACCCTTAAAAGGCAAAATTTTTTTTGATAAAAAAACTTTTTTCACACAAGAAAATCTTATTTTTAAATGGAAGGAGGGGAAAAATAATTACAGTAAACCACACCTTACTACTTCCCCCCCGAAACCCAAAAATTTTGGATTTTTAGAGAGGGTAGTAATAAGGTGTGGAAACGGAATTAGGGGATAGATTTGTAATTATACCCCCTATATGTTTCAAAATTGACATGATACCCCCTATATGTTTCAAAATTGACATTATACTCCCTATAAGTTTAGAAATTGACTAAATATAACCCCCAAAATTGAGCATTATACCCCCTATAAGTTGTAAAATTTGTAAAAAATTATATATTTTTGGCATTTTTTTGACAAAAATTTTTTTTTTTTATTTGCTTGTCGGCACAAAATTTTTCCCATACCCCCCCTAAGTTGTAAAATTGTATTGAACCCCCTATAAGTTTTAAAATTTCTGAAAGGGGAGTAATAAGGTGTGGAAAAGGAATTGGATGAAATCCAAAAAATGAGGGGGGGAGTAATAAGATATAGGGGAGTTGCAGGTGTGGTTTACGGTATATCTTTTATTATTAAATATTATATTTTAATTTTATTCTATAAAAATTGAAAATATAATTATATTCTAACAAAAGAATTATTATGCAAAAATTTACAAAGCTTGGGGCAAATTGATTGAAAATTTCTTAAGGGTTAAATAAAATTTATAAAGGCAAGATATATAT
>JAJMZN010018714.1:0-13341 GCA_023807165.1 Diplodinium dentatum
TTTGTTCTTCGATTTAACCATGTTTCGCAATTTTTCGCCCTTGTCCATATATTATTATATAATTCTGTTTCCTGATTTATTAATTAATGAAAAGCAAATAAAAATAGAATTATCTTATAATAAATGCCTTTTTGAAAAAGGTTTAGTTAATGAGGCTATATCTAAAAGTCAATATTTAGTTGATTTATTAGAAAATGCTGAAAACAACATTAATAATACTAATAGTGATATAATTATAGAAAATTCAATTTTAAATAAATTAGATAATAAAATAAAAAGCAAAATATATGGAAATTTAGGAATATATATGCAAAAAGACTTTAATTTTAATGAAGATTTAAATCTATCCCAAAAATCATTTATTAATAAAAGCATTTTCAGATCAAGCCATAAAAATTTTAATATGCGCTCATTTAGTAATATAAGTAATGAAGGAGGAATTGAAAAAAAACCTACTTTTGATTTAAGATTATTAAATAAAAAACCAAATGATGGATCAATGATTAATCATTATTTATCTTTATCTACAAATTATGATAACATAAATTATAAGTATTGGCAAAATTATGCAATGTTCAACTATAAGTATTATAAATTTTTATTTGATAAAAAATTATCTTTAGAAGAAACTAATAATAACAACGAAGAAATAAATGACGAAGATTTTGATAAAAATGAAAAATTATTAGATATTTATCAAAAAGAAGAATTATTTGCAATAAATGCAGTAAATGGGTTTAAATATTCTATAACATTAGGAGGTAAGAATATGAATAAAACTTTTCAAGATCTCTTAAGATTAATAGATATTTTTTTCAATTCAGGGGGAAATAGCGAAAAATTATTGAATTTAATAGAATCAAGTTTTTATTCTATAGATGTAGATGCATATTTAAATGTTATTCCCCAATTAATTTGTCGTTTTGATTTAAAAAATGAAAAAGTTTTACAAGTATTAAAAAATATTTTAATAAAAATAGGCCTTGCTCATCCAAATGCTTTAATATATTCATTAATTGTATTAAAAAATTCTTCATCAAAAGCAAGAAAAGATGCCGCTACTTCAGTATTAAACGGTTTAAATAAAAATCATAAAAATTTAATTGAAGAATGTGGAATGTTTATTGGGGAATTAATTAGATGCTCAATGCTACCACATGAAGAATGGCATGAGACAATAGAAGATGTATCAAAATTATTCCAAAATGGAGATTATATATCAATGGTTGAACATATAAAAAGACTTCATTTAAAAATGGATCATTATTTTGATAATATGTATGAAATTCATTTTTATCAATTATATGGAAGTTTATTAAAAGAAGCTGAAGAAAATATTAAAATATTCCTTGAAACCCATAATGATGAATATGTTAAAGAGGCCTGGGAAATTTATCATTTTATATATAGAAAAATTTCTGATGATTTTAAAAAATTTGATAGTATATCATTAGAATATGTTTCCCCTAAATTATATCATTTTAAAAATAGTAATATTTGTCTACCTGGAACATATAAATTAGTACATATTGATAATAATGAAAATATTTCATTTGGACAAAATAAAATGATAAGAATTCAAAAAATGGGCCATACATTACAACTATTTAATACGAAACAACATCCAAGAAAAATGAGTATGATAGGTACTGATGAAAAGGAATATATGTTTTTACTTAAAGGGCATGAAGATTTGCGCCAAGATGAAAGAGCAATGCAATTATTTGATGTTGTAAATACAATTGTTTCAAATAATAGGAAAACCTCAAATAAAAATTTATTTATAATTACATATTCAGTAATCCCATTATCTCATAATGCAGGCATTATAGGTTGGGTTCAGAATTGTGATACTTTGCATCAAATAGTTAAAGATGAAAGAGCCAAAAATAATATTTTGCCTAGTGCAGAGCATCGTGTGGTATATAAAACTTTTCCAAAATTTGAAACTGGAACAATTTTGAGTAAAATTGAAACATTTTTAGAGGCATTAAAAGTAAATCAGGGAACAGAATTATATAATAATATATGGACAAGGGCGAAAAATTGCGAAACATGGTTAAATCGAAGAACAAATTATTCTCGTTCATTAGCAGTTATGAGTGTTGTTGGATATATTTTGGGATTAGGTGATAGGCATCCAAGTAATCTTATGATGAATAGAAGAACAGGAAAAATAATACATATAGATCTTGGTGATTGTTTTGAAGTTGCTATGAAAAGAGAAAAATTTCCAGAAAAAGTCCCTTTTAGGTTAACAAGAGTATTAATTAAAGCTTTAGAAGTTTCCGAAATTGAAGGTAATTTTAGAATTATTTGTGAACAAATAATGGAATTATTAAGAAATAATAAAGATTCACTTATGGCTATTTTAGGCTCTTTTATTCATGATCCACTTATATCTTTTAGGCTTATGATTCCTATGATAATGAAAAATAAAAAAAAAAGCGATGAACTTGAGGGTGGTACTAAATTTAAGAGAAGTAATAAAAGGAAAAAAACAGACAAAAAACAAAACAATACAAACATTAATAATATAAGTTCAAGTTTAAAAATTTCAAATAAACCTATTGTCAGAATGAGTAAAATATTAAACCCTATATATGATATTGGAATTAATGAGAAGGAAGAAAAAATTGAAAAAAAAGTTTATTTTAAATTAAAAGATGAAGAAAAAGAAAAAGATAAACCTGAATCAATTAATGAAGAACTGGAAAAAAATGAAAAAAAGAAAATGGAAAGTGATGAAAGACAAATATTTAATCAATATGAAGAAAATGATGAAATAGATTTAGAAGAATTAAATAAAATTGCTCAAATTGTTCTTGATAGAATTCAAGATAAATTATCTGGTACTGATTTTAATCCTGAAATAGTTTATGATATTAAATCACAAATTGATAAATTAATACATCAAGCTACTTCTAATGAAAATTTAGCACAATCTTATTTAGGATGGTGTCCTTTTTGGTAAATAATTTTAATTAAAAATATTAATATAATAAATTAAATTATTTTTTATGTTTTTTGTTTTGAAATTTGAGTATGTATAAATAAAAATAAAATAAAAATTATTTTAAAAAATAATAAATTAAATTATTTTAATTAAAATAATTTTATTTTTTTAATTATCTAAAAATAAATACCGTAAAAGTCGGGGGGTTTGCCCCCCCACTTGAAAAATGAAGGGGAGGGGGCAAACCCCCTCGACAAAATTCAAAATTTTTTGAATTTTAGAAAGAATTAACTATATAATAACATTAATATTTTAATAAATTTTTTAAACAACAACTAGCCATATTTTTAGAG
Organism: Diplodinium dentatum; assembly: GCA_023807165.1. Classification (NCBI taxonomy): domain Eukaryota; phylum Ciliophora; class Litostomatea; order Entodiniomorphida; family Ophryoscolecidae; genus Diplodinium; species Diplodinium dentatum. Next base: position 3,310 of record JAJMZN010018714.1, read on the forward strand.
AATTAACAAAACTATTAAAATTAAAAAATATTTACAATAATTTTGAATAAAATCTGTGGGGGGGGCAAACCCCCCCCGACTTTTACTGCATTTTATTTTATACTTTAATATAATAAAAATATATAAAAGTTATATATAATATGAAATATTATAGTGTCTACTCCTTCTAAATATCTTTAGAAATAAAGAATTATCAATAAAAATTTAAGAAGAATAAATTTAATAAATATTATTCATTAAGGTATATCAATAAATGTATATATAATATAATGAATTGAAAATTTTATATTTACATTTACTAATTAATATTTAACCCAAACCAAATTTTCAAAAATAATAAAATAGAATAAATATATTAAATTAAAAATATATTATTTATTATTTTAATAAATAAACACATATAAATATCGAAAAATATAGAAATATATAATATCATATTTACCAAAACAATTCCATCTCATTTTGACCAACATCACAAAAATTGCTATTTTATACAAAATAATAAATATTCCTCTCATTTTTAGATAACCTGACAAAAAGTTTTCAATATTTAATTTTCTTGAATCAAAAAATTTAATTAGTTTTAAAAATAAAAAAGAATAGATTTGATCATTATCAAATATCATTATAATACTTAAAGCAATTTGGCGCCAAAAAATAAGCAAATATCTAAAGAAATCATTAGATATTAGCTCGAGTTTGGCGCCAGAACTGGCGCCAACAAAAAAAGAGATTTAAATAATTTTATTTAACAATTATTATGTAAATCTCTTTTGGCCTAAAAAAGGAGAAAATATATGGATAATTTTTCCAAATATTTGCTCTTATTTAGGCCCCAAATTACACTCAAAGATATTATTAATTTAAAAAAAAATAAATCAAAATTACTCTTTGGGTTTATAATTAATATTTAATAATATTTTAATTATAAAAGATTAGAATCTCCACCACTAATAATTTCACTATTTACTTTATCTTTTTTAAAGACACAGAATTTAAGTAAGAAATAAAAAATTATTCCTAAAACAATAATTCCTACTATTGATAAACAGATAACAAGTACAAGATTATCTTTGTCATCATCATCTTCATCTTCATCATAATCATCATCATTATCATTACCATTATCACCAAGTAAATATTTCAATTTCCAAGCAATAATTCTTTTACAAGCAGTATCAATAGTTTTAATAGATATAGTTTTATTATTCACAGCTTCAATAGCTGCTTCAAGATGTTCATAAAAATCACTAGTTAATAAAATATCATTTCCTGCATTTATCGCAAGAATAGATGGAGATAAATTTCCTGTATATTTTTTAATAGCTTCCATAGATAAATCATCAGTTAAAATAAGTCCTGAATATTTTAGTTCGTTTCTTAAAATATCATGCCAAGCTTTACTAATTGATGCTGGATATTTATCATCTTTACATTTGACTATATTATGAGAAACTAATATCATAGGAATATTTTCTTTTATAGCAGCTTCAAAAGTTTTAAAATCTTTATTAAGAAATGATTCATAATCCCTTTCATCAATAGCAATATCTCCATGAGTATCTATATTATTTCCATAACCAGGAAAATGCTTAGCACAACAAGTAAAGTTATCTTCAACATAGCCTTTAACATCATTTTTTATATAATCAACTGTTTCATTTAATGAATAGCCTAAAGTTCTAGGATATATATAATCATTTGGATCATCTGAAATATCAGCCACAGGGGCTAAATTAACATTCATTTTAAATTCTCTTAAAAGATCTCTTTTTTCTTTATCAATTTTTAATATACCATCAAGACCAGATGCATTATAAATATCATGGGGTGATGGAAATTTTTCATATCTATGATATTTAGAAATTCTGTTAACTGTTCCACCTTCTTCATCCACTGCTAAACCTAATGGTAATTTGCTGGTCTTAAGAGATATATTTTGGATATATTCTATATTTTTGATGATAATATCTTTATTTTCATTAAAATCATATGCAAATAGCACAAAACCTCCTGGATATTTAGTTGTGATATCTTCATATTTTGTATTATTATTGAATCTTGGAAAAAACATTTGACCAACTTTTTCTTCTAATGTCATGCCTGAAACAATTTTTTCTGCTTTTTTATAATATTTCTCAAATAATTCTGACGTTGAACAAGATACAAATAAAGAAATTAATAGTAATATCATTGCCATTTTATATGAATATAAGAAAAATAAATTATTTTTGTTAAAAAATAAAAAAAATAATTAAAAAAAATAAATCTAATATAAACTAATACTTCTTTTATTTTCTAATATATATATTTATATATTTTATGAAGAAATATATGAAGGACAATTTATTGAAGATATTAAAAAATATTTAATTGATTATAGATATATTAGATTGGATAAAAAACCAGTAATAGGGATATATGAACCAAAAAAAATTCCTAATTTAAAAAATCATATATTGATATGGCGAAGAAAAGCTAAAGAAATAAAAATAGGGGAATTATTAATAATATCAAATTTAAATTCAATAAATTTTAAAGAATTGAATAAAACAAAAATATTTGATGCTGCTTTTAATTTACCTCCAAAGGATTTATTGATCAATAAAATAATAAAAAATACAAGAGAAAATTATTATTATTATTATGGATTATTTTATAGCAATATTATTTCTGAAAAGAAAGAAGGAAATATTACAATTTATAGAGGAAGCATGCTAGAATACGATAATTCCGCGATTACAGTATTCCTAGAAATAATCTCCCCTCGGATTAATCCACCTCCCCAAAAATTTCGGATTTCAAATTTCAAAATTGTCCCCGAATAATCCCCCCCCAAAAAATTTTTAAAAATTTAAACCTATTTTATTATAATACATTCTTAATTTTTTTTGGAAAATAGAATACATCATCTTCGAATAATCCCCCCCCTCAAAAAAAATGACCAATTTTCGTTCCTGAGGGGGGGGGATTATTTCTAGGAATACGGTATTCCTCTTATTCAAATAATTCCAATATCATTAATGAGTATGCTATCAATGATAAATAATTTTCAAGATCAAGAAGATTTTTTAAGATGGATAAAAGATTTCAAAAATTTTATAATCTATCTTATTATTTCATCATCAAATTTAACAAGAATAGATAAAGAAGAATTATATAATGATTTACAAAATAAATGTTTAGATGCAATATTAGCGTCAATATGCTTTTTAAAAAATTTATCTAATTCTCCTAAGTGTTTATGCAAAGAAAAAGTATTAAAAATCTTAAAAAGTATAATAATTTTTTGTTTAGTGATTGTTAATTATCAGATTGGCTATAATGCAAAACATAAAATTGATAAATTAGGAAAAAAATTATTTACAAAAAAAAAATCAAGAAATGATTTATCTAAATGCGCTGTGTTTATTTTATTTAATGAATATATAAAAGATAAAAATGGAGTTCCTTTATTGTCGAAAAAAGCAGATTTAAAAGATATTAATTATGATAAAATGACAGAGAATATTTTAAAAAATGAAGAGTGGAAAAGTGCTTTATTCATGAATGATAATCTCAAAAAAAAATTATTTCAAAAATTCTATTCTATAAATGAATATGATCAGACAGTTAAATCAAGATTTTTGTCTGTACAACATTTAATAGTTGATTTAGATAATAGTTATAGAAAAAAAATTTTAGATTTATTACCTCTATATGAACAGGAATTAATGAAATATTCCAATAATTCATTAGAGAAAAATATTAAAAAAAGAAATCAATATAAAAGATTTAAAAAGAATAGCTTTAGTTGGAGAGGTCTATGGAGTAATCGTTCTTTATTTTTTGAAAAAATATCTGAATTAAAACTAAAAATGACAAATCACTACACAAAAAGTTTTATGAAGCCTTTATTAGTACCAATACTAGATATAAATTATTATTTGCCTGCATTTTCCGATTTTAATCCAGAAAAAATGATGTTTAAAAATCCTAATGATAATTATGCATTTAAATTATCTATGGATATTGATAAAATATTAAAATTATCAGAACAGAATCAAATAGTTATGGAAAATATAAAAAAGACATTTGGAGAAGTTAAAAAAACAATTAAATATAATTATTTAAGAAATATTTATTTAAAATCAAATAAAGATTTATATGATAATTTATTAAAAATATCAAATAATTTAGATTTTGGAAAAGAAGAAGAATTTGCTTTATTAAATAATCAAAATAAAACATCAAAAAATAAAAGAGTATATTATTTAGGATGCCTTGTAAAGACTTCTCATCATATAAAAGGTGTATTTTTTATAGATGATAATAAATTAAATTTTAAAGTATTTTTAAATCAGAAAAGTGGGAATTCTATGAGTGGAGTAGAAATTGGATTTTCTAATAAAGATGATGACTATGATCAAGAAAGGCAAACATGTTTTGGTTCTTATTTTGTCTATCATCAAAAAGATAAAGATTTATATAAAATATCGATTAAATATAATGATATAAAATATATTTTTAGAAGAAAATATTATTATAAAAATTCAGGTTTAGAAATATATACAAATACAAATAAATCATTTTATTTTAATTTTAAATATGAAAAAGATAGGGAAACAGCAATTAATGATATAGTTTTACAATTAAAAGACTCAATGCAAATTATAGATGATTTAAAAGATCAAAAAAATGCTTTATTTAATAATATTATAGGATTTGATAATTATTCTTGGAATAAAAAGAAGAAAAAAAAGAATAAAAAATATAAATTAAGTAAAATAGTAAAAAAATGGAAAGAATGGAAAATAACAAATTTTGAATTTTTAATGTGGTTGAATATTTTTGGAAATAGAAGTTATAATGATATATCACAATATCCTATATTTCCTTGGATTTTAAGTAATTATCAAGATCCATTAAAAGTTGAACAAAAAGTAAAAGTAGTAATTAAAACAAATCTTGTCCATTTTTTAAAAAAAGAAAAAGAAAAAGAAGATACTTCATCTCATAATCAAGCTTCTATAAACGATACCCCATCAAATGCCAATAACATTAAGGAAAATAAGGATAGTAAGGAAGTATATGAAGAAATAATCGATTATAAATATAGAGATTTATCTTTACCAATGGGAATGTTAGAATTAAATGAGGAGGGCTCAAAAAGAAAAATGCTATTTTTAGAAACATATTCAACACTAAAAAGTGAATATGAAGAAATGGTCAAATTAAATAATGATACTAAAAATGATGAAGAATTAAATGAAGATTCTCCAGCAGGACAGATAAAACCATATATATATGGTAGTAATTATTCAAATCCTTTTTCTGTTTGTAATTTTTTAATGAGAATATTTCCTTTTACGCATATTTCAATAGAATTACAAGGCCATGGTTTTGACAATCCTGATAGATTATTTTTGTCAGTTATTAATTCATTTTATAATTCAACTACACAAAAGACTGATGTAAGGGAATTAATTCCTGAATTTTTTTATTTGCCTGAAATTTTTTTAAATATTAATAACTTAAATATGGGAAAAATGGAAAATGGAACAGAAGTTAATGATATACAAACTCCATGTCATAATAATCCATATGAATTTATTATGGTAATGAAAACTGTTTTAGAAAGTGAAAAAATAAGTTATAGTATAAATAATTGGATAGATTTAATATTTGGATATAAAGCCCGAGGAAAAGAAGCTGAAAATGCTAATAATATTTTTACTGAGGCTAGTTATCAAGAAAATATTGACCTAAGTAAAAAAAATAATAAAGAATCTTTGTTAAGATTAGTTGAATTTGGATTAATCCCTTTCCAAGTAATGACTAAAGAATGTTCTAAAAGAGAAAAAAAAGAAAGCATTTTAAAAGGTAAAGAAATTACAGATCCTACACTTGATTCAAAAATATTTAAATGTAAAAAGCATAATATTAATAAGCAAAATAATATTATTTTAAAAATAGATATAAATGGAGATAAAATAAGTATTTTAAATAGTTCCAATATTTTTACTGAATCAAAAATAACTTGGCAGCATATTGAAAAAATATTTAAAGAAGAAATAGTAAATAAGTATAAAATTGATAAAATACAGAATAAAATATTAGATTATCAATTTCCAGAAATATATAATGATAAAAATATTATATTTTGTGAAAATAATAAAAAAATAATTATAGGAGGATATTATGATGGCAAAATTTTATTAATTTCAACTGAACCAAAAGTTACAATAAAATCAATATTACCATTTACAATTGAATCTCCAATATTATCAATAGCAATAAATAAAAGCCAAGAATATATATTTATAGGAAATGCAAATGGAAATGTAAAAATTTGTAAAACAGAAGGAGGAATAGAAAAATTTCAAACAATATATTTAATATCTGACCAATTTTCATCTATATCTCATCTTGATTGTAATGATGAACTAAATATGTGGACTTCTGCTTCAATCGATGGATATATAAATATATACACATTACCTCTATGTAAATTAATAAGATGTATAAAGGTTCCTACAAATAAATGTAATTATGCATTTTTATCTGCTTTTCCTCTTCCTTCAATCATTATAATTAGTGAAGAAGATGAAGAAGAAAAAAAAAGTGAAATATTTGTTTATTCTATCAATGGATATTTATTTATGAGACAAAAAGAACAATCATTAATAACAAGTCCAAAAATAATAAAGAATATTAATTCTTATGATTATTTGGCTTATATTAGTAAAAGTAATATAATAATAAGGAGTTTACCCAGTTTATTTATGCAAGTTATTATTGAAGATTTGCCAAATATTTATGCAATATGTCCAAGTGAAGATATGAAAATATTATATGCTATAAATAAAAATGGAAATGAAATATATGTTATTAAAGAAGAAAATAAAAAAGTATTAATGAATAAAAATAATACTACTAATAAATAGGTATTAAAAAAAATAATAATAATTTATTTTATTTATAATTTATTTTTAAATAAATAATATAAAAATAATTAATAATTAATTTAAAATTTAAAAATATTTTAAAATAAAAAGAATTTTATTTCATTTTAATGAAGAAATATAAAATTTTTCCTATATTGTAATTTTGCTTTTAATAGAGGTTTTTATATTTAAAAAAAATAAAAGTGAAAATTCAGCTTATCTTTTTATACAGTATTCAACATATTCATGCGGCAAAAAAAAAATTTTCCTATTTCAGGGAAGACATAAATTGTGAAGGACATGAGTTTATGGAATATTCTTAGATATATAATATTTACTTAAGAAATTTTAAAATAAGTGTAATAAAAAGGAAGATTTGAATAATAATTTAATATTCTAAAATAAAAATTTTATAGAACTAAAAACCATTCTTTTTTCTAGAGAATCAACCATTCACCATTCAATTTCTTCTTACTTCTCTCTTATCTCAAATTTCTTCTAAGTAAAGAAGGAAATTTAACTTTAAAAAAATAAATCAATTAATTATAAATATAAGGCTAGATAAGGACAAGAATTAATATAAATAGAAAAGTGGCTATCATTACTGATACAAAATAAAATTTTAAAATGATTTATTTTTGTACTTTAAAAATAGGTGAATTCCTTTTTGGACACCTTTATTTTTGAAAATTTACAAAAATTTTGAATTTTAGGGGAGGAAAAATAGGCTGAAAATTCTCCCTATTTTTACGTTATTTATCTTAATTATATTAAAAGACAGGGTTATCCTGATTTGAAAGCCTGGATGGAATTTGTATTTTAATTATTTTTTTAAATAGCTAATTTCCCCAACATATATTCCCAGATTGGTAGTAATTTTCCAACTTATATTGTTAAATTTAGTTTCTGATAGCCCTGTCATTTACAATAAATTATTAGAAAATAATTTTTTTATTTTTAAAGAAATTATCTCCAAACAAAATATAATCCATCAATTTTCCCTTATAGTAAATTATAAAAAAAAGTATAAAAATAATTACAATATTTCCAGTGTTTTAAAGTCTCCTAACTGAATTAAAAAAATAACAAAATTATTAAAAATAATTTCCATAATGAATTCCTTGAATTTAAGGCTCATCCTTGTAAAAAGAAAGGCGAATCTTATTCGGAGGGAAATTTGGTATTTTTAATTAATAAATTAAATTTAATTATTTTTAATCATTATATTGAAATTAATATTACCTTATTAATTATAAATGTTTTCATTCTAAAAAATGGAGAATGAATCAAATGAATCTATTTTATGTAAAATCGATATCAATACCGATGAAGAAAAAGAATTTTTAACTCCTTTAAATCCATAATTCTATAAATTTGGCGCTCGGTTTTTTGGCGAAAAAAAGGGGGAGTTCTAATTAGAGAATTGATTTTCTCAAGATACCTACTTTGCAATTTTCACATTTTTTTAAAAAAGTCAAGGCCCCCTACCTTGCATTTTTATCATTTTTTCAAAATTTAAAATATATAAAAATATAAATAAAATAGGCTATTTTTTGAGCCAAGCACTCCATTCCTAGATTTAAATTTTTTCCAGAGAGGGGGCGGTCTATTTGGGTGAGCGCTTAAATTAGAGAATTACGGTGATTTAAACTCTCTAATATTAAATTTTATAAAAACATCAATAATAGATTACGAAATGAATTATTTTCATTAAAATCCATTCCGGAAAATATTTCAGATAGAATAATAAATCATAATTCAAATTTAATAAATAAATTAAATTCTAGTGATTTAAGACTAAGACAATTTTTTGAAAAAGTCAAAAATTTATTTCAATTAATGAAAGAAAAAAAACAATTATTAAAAATAAACAGTAATAATAACATAAACGAATTATCTCAACAGCTTTCAATGATTAAAGAGCATAATGAAAAATTAAAAACAGAAATTGGAGCTAAAATTTTAATACAAAATCAATTGGATTTAGAAATTTTAGAATTAAAAGATAAATTACAATCATCAAATCAAAATCAAAAAATGAAGGAATTAAATGAAGAAATAAAAAGAATTTCATTTGAAAAAGAACAAATGGAAAAAATATTAGAAAGAAATGGAATACAAGTAGTCGGTGGGGAAGAAATAAATATCCCAAAAGATGATATTATAGAAAAATATCAAAATGAAATTGAAAAATTAAGGCAAAAAAGTGACAAATTTAGAAGACATAGCAGATTTTTCAAAACAAAATAAACAACTAATTAATTAAGTCTAGTATATATAGTCAAAATAGTGATTTAATTATAACTTTAGCAAAAAATGATGAAGAATTAAAATCATTAAAAAAACATAATGAAAATGTATTTAAAGAAAATGAAAATTTAAAAAGTATAATAACCAATAATGAAGAAGGAATAAATTCATTAAAAGAAAAAAATAGAAAATTAATAGAAGAAATTAATGATTTAAATACCAAGTTTAAAGAATTAGAAAAGGAAAGGGACAACCAAAATAATAAAATTTTAAATAATTTAAATAATATTAATATAAATAATAAAATAAGTCTTGATGAAAATACAAATAAATTAAGGTTTTTTGCACAAGAAAATGAAAAACTCAAAAATGAAAATAAAAAGCTCAAAAATGTAAATGAAAACCTCAAAAATGAAAAAAAAAGGCTCACTGAATTAAATATAGAATCAATAAAAAGAAGTTGTTTTGAAAATCCATCTGAATTAGAAAAAATACCAGAAAAAGAATATAATAATGAAGAGATGTCTAATCGTGCTAAAATTATAGATAATATTCAAAATATAAATGTAGATTTCCCAGATATTTCTACTATAATTGCTAAATATAAGGAGTTCGAATATAATAATAAAATGATGAATTGCATGATAAATAAATGTAAAGATTTATTAAGAACAGAAACAAATAATAAAAATCTTAGATTAGGATTATCTAAAATTTTAGGTTTGGATAATAAATAAAGAAAAATTGGTTCTAAAATTTATTTGATTTATTATTTATTATATTTTGTATTATGGTTTATTTGATTTTTACGTTCTGGAAGGTCGGCTATGTTTTGGCCAGCACTTAGAGTATCTAA
>JAJMZN010018715.1:0-13329 GCA_023807165.1 Diplodinium dentatum
ACAATAATTTAAAAATTAATAATTAATAATATTTAGATGATTTTAAAAATATTCAACTATTATTTATGAAATGAATAAATATAAAATAAAAAATACCTTAAACCACGAAATAATACCTCAGGAAATAAGACCTCAATATTTCCTTTTTTTTCTGTATTTTAAAAAATAGTTTTTTTGAAAATGGGGATTTCGGGCTGTATATATATAGTTAATATACAAAAAAGAGTTTTTAATTCAAATTGTAAACTTTGGATATGAGTAGATTTCATTTTTCAAAAAAAAATAGTTATTTAAGCATTTTTTAAATAACCACTAGGGTTTTGAGACTTCACTTCCAAGGGGCCCCTTATTTCTTGTTTTAAGGTAGATATTTTCGAGGAAATAATGATATTTTTTATACAAATTATTTTAATATATTTAATATAAATAAATATAATGATTAATTAAAAAATTAATTAAATTTTATGTTAATAAATATATTAAAAATTAATAATGGGACAAAAAATTTCTCAATCAAAAAATTCTTTAGATATAAGCGTATATATGAATAAATATTATCCCAATTATGTAACATTAAAAGTTTTAAATAATGGTATGCTAAATAAAACAGTAATGCTATTAAATGAGGGAGATAAATGCCCATTAGTAGCCAAAATATTTTTTAAATCAGATTTTGATAATGAAGAATATAAATCTCAAGTAGAAAAAATAAAAGAAACTCAAAAAAAAATAATAAATAATTCTCTTCATAATGTAATACCATTAATATATATGGAAGAAAATAACCGTTCAGGAATTATTTTTAGACAATATATAGAATATAATTTAAAGGAAAGAATATATTTAATGCCTTATTTAAATAATATTCAAAAAATTTGGATAAGTTTACAAATATTATATGCAGTAAATGAATTAACAGAACTTGGTATTGTACATGGTGACTTAAAACCAGAAAATATTTTATTAACTTCAAATTTATCTGTTTATTTAAGCGATATAGCTACATATAAGCCAGCATATATATCTATGGATAATATAGGAAATTATACTTACTTTTTTGGAACAAATAAAAGCGATAGTTTAAAAGGATGCTATTTTGCCCCTGAAAGATTATTAGATAAAGGAGAAACTGCAGGAGATAATACTAAAACTTTTCCTATGGATGTATTTAGTGTAGGAGTAATTATAGCAGAATTATTTTTAGAAAAAAATATTTTCGATTTTCCACAATTATTAAATTATAAAAAAAAGAATAATAAATTTTTTAATATTGATGAAGTTTTAATAAAAATTCCTGAAAATATCAGAAATTTAATAAAAGATATGATAACAATAAATCCAGCAGAAAGAATAACAATAAAAGATGCTTTAGATAGATTTTCAAATGAAATATGCCCTATTACTATGACTGGATTTTTATTACATTTTAATACTTTAATTAATTCTACTGGTTTTTGGAAACCTGATTTAATTATAGGGTTTATTTATAGATACTGGATATCCTTATGGAAAATTATTTTTGGGCCGGATGATACTCCGGCTATTCTTTATCAAAATTTAAATTTAGCAATTATTAATAAAATTATTTTGGAAAATCCATTAATGCAAAATTATTTTAGTGGTAAATTTATCAAAAATGAAAATAGTGAATATTTATATTTGAAAAATTATAAATTATTTTGTGATCCAGATTCTGGAACAATAAATGAAATTGGAATGAATGAATTAAAAGAAAAATATGATAAAAATAATAATAAAGATTGTGTTTTTATTTTAATTACATTATTTTTATAATTTTTCCTCCACAAAAAATTACAAAAGAAGGGGAGATAAATTCGGAAACTAGCTTCCTTCCTTTTCCTTTTTCCAAGATATAGTTAAAAATTAAGAAAACTTTCTGAGTAGGGAAGGATTGAATTTAAGGGGATTAAATTTAGAAAAATACGATAATTTCCTTTTACAAAACATGCAATTTACAAAATATGATTCTACGAATTTAGTCGCTCTTGAAATGGTAAAATGTTTATGCTTTAAATTAGATGATATAACAAAATTAAAATTAATTATACCTTATTTTGTAGAAAATTTAAGAAGAGATAATTATACAACAAAATTAGTATCCCTTAATTTCTTATTTGAAGTTTTATACAGTTTTAATTTTAAAGATTTAATTTTACCAGCAACTGAATACAATTATTTCGATTCATATATATTCCCCGCAATATTAGAAGTCTATAAATTAGAAAAGCATGAATTAATTTTAGAATTTTTTAATAATATTGACAAAATAATAGATTTACAACAAAAATTTTTAAATTTAACATTAAAAACAAGATTATTAAAAATAAGTCAAATAGAAAAAAGTAGTACTAAAAATATTGATAACATTCCAAAAAAAGTAGAAAGTATAAATGAAGCAGAAATAGAAGCAGAAGAAGTAGATGATGAAGATGATTTATTAGAAGAAGAAAGAATGAAAATAAAAAAAGATAAAAGGGATGAAATATTTAAAGATTATGATACTAATATAGAAGAATTTAAAGCATCCCTTTTTAGAGTAATTAATGATATAATAGGGGAAATAAATGATATTGATATTGTAATAACTGTTATAAGAAAATTGCCAGCTTTATTTAGCTTTTATGGAAAAAGTAAAACAATGGATTTTAGTAAATTTATAATTAATAACTTTAATAAAACTGATTGGATTATACAAAAAGAAATATTATGTTATATACCTAAAATGATGACAACCTTAGGGGAAAATGCTTTAAATGATTATATTTTACCTTGTATGGAATTACTTATTGATAATAATTCAAATGAACAAAAAACATATGAATTAATTAAATCTTTTCATCAATTATTAAAAATGGATTATTTATCACCTAAAGTATCTGTATCATTATTTAATAAATTACTACCTTTTATTATTCATCCAAATTTATATATTAAAAATGAAATAATTAATTTTGCAGAAACTCTAATTTCATTTTTATCCCCAGTGGAAACTTTTTCATATTTATATCAACCATTATCAGAATATTTAACAATCCCCCCGTTGGATTTATCCGAAGGAGCAATTCAAAAATATTGTATAGAAAGACTTAATAGAATTGCCTATCAAATAGAATTTAGAAAAAAAATAGATAGTAATCCCAGTGATAAAAATGGTATAGAAATAAAATTAGATAATGAATATAAAGTACAATTTAAATTAGTTAAGGCCTTAATTGATAAACAAAGAATAGGAAATAATAATGCAAATGATAATGGGGAAATAAATTATTCATATGAAGGTTCAAAAAATATGGAACCCTCGGCATATTTAGATAAATATCCAAAATATAATTTAAAAGGCCCAATAGAAAAATATATTAAAAAAGAATTTGCAAATTTACATGATGATTCAGCTAAAAAAGCTTTATTACAAAAAATCATATTTAAAATTTTTTATTTAACAGACTCAACCGATAAATATAATTTCCCTTATATCAAAGATAATCGAAGTTTATCATTTAAAATAGAAAATAATATTTTAAATTCAGATTTATTTAATATTTTCTATATTCTAAAAACATTATCTTTATCAATAAAATCAGAAAATGTAAATGAATTATTATATCAAGAAAAAAATTCTCGTTCCATAGCAAATACACATATTTTATCTAATTATATGTATAATAAAAATTTCCATAACTGGCGACCCCAAGGGCAACTAATTACCACATTATATGATCATGATAAAAATCAAGTTGAAAAATTAATAGCTATGCCAGATAATAAATTCTGTTCTTATGATAATAAAGGCTGTGCAAATATTTTTAAAATAACTCAAAAAGAAAATGATGATAGTATAATTGTAAAAAAAATATGGTATTCAGGGAATGAAATAGAATGCCCTATAAAATATAAAAATACAATAACAATGATCGATAACTTATTTATTTTAGCAGCATCTGATAATACAATATATAAATATAATCCTTTATATACAAAAGATACAAGATTAATTATAAGTAATTTTTGTAAATCAAATGATGAATCAAATATAACTTGTGTAAAAGCTTTTGGGAAAAATTCTTTAGAAAATCAAAAATTGATTATGGGGACAGAAAAAGGAGAAATAAATATTTTTGACCAAAGAATAAAAAAAGTAGCATTATGTAATCAAATACCTATTTCATATGGTATGATTAATTGTATAAGTGAAACATATTCTAAAAATAATTTTTATATAGGTACAATCGGCGGGCATTTATTAGAATATGATATGAGATTAAATTCAATAATAAAAGATTTTACTTATTGTGAAAATACTCCAATTTTGGGGATTTTCCCATATAAATTAACAAAAAATAGTAATTATGATTTAAGCTCTATAATAAAATCAAATAATTATTATGTAATATGGACTGGGGCCTTTGACCATGAAATTGGCTTATGGAATAGTGTTAATATGCACTGTGATTTATTATTAAAAGTAAATACTTTAGAAAATAGGAAAGAATTAAGACCTTTAACAGTAGAAATTCCTTATTTAAATATTGATAATAGTGAATCAATAAAAGAAATCACAAATAAAAAAAAGGAATTTAAAAAAAAATTAAATTCCTTAATTAAATACACTCATAGTTATGATAATAATCTTACAAAAAGTTTACTTTTATCAAATTTGGGCGATAAATTAACTGAAAACTCCTATGACATTTTTTCAAATATGACAAATTTATATGATAATCCATCTACTGTACAATGTGTTGTTTCCCCCTATTGTGATAGTTCTTTTACTAATAATAAACAGGATATAGATTATGATAATTGTTCTTATTTATTATCAGCCGGAAATGATATGACTATAAGATATTGGGATATTACAAGAGAGGGATTAAATAATAATGAAAAAAAATCTTATTTAATAAATGCTCCAAATAATTTAACTTATTGCAATTTCACTAAAAGTAGTTTTGATAAAACTAATATTTTACAATCAAACGAAGCTTTTAATGAGCCTGGACAAAGAACTGATATGCCAGGGTTTAGTCCTTATTTAAATTATAATGGAGTTTCTTTACATTATATACCACAAAATGAATTTGAAGGAGATATTAGTAATTTAAAATTTTGTTCAAGAATTTCTGATTCTGCTCATAAAAGTATTATTACCGATTTATTACCTTTATGTATTGAAACTACAGGTAAAGAACAAACTAATATTCTAGCGTCAAGTTCTTGGGATGGAAAAATAAAAATTTGGAAATAACAAAATGAAAATCTTTTGTTGGTTTAGTTAAATTTTATTAATTATATAATTATTAAAATATAATATTATTTAAGAAAAAAATTATTTAAATAGAAAAATTGTTCAAATAGAATTAATAATTATCAATAAGATAATTGAGTATATTTGTTAATTAAAGAAATAAAATTAAAAAATAATTAATTGGAGAATTTCAAAAGCCAATTTTAGATTATAATTTTCATAAAAAAATATTACTTAGAAATATTTTAATTAACCTAAAACCCTTTTTAATTCCTCCCTCATGAAAGAAAATTGGCCCGATTTCATGGTGGGGAATTATTAATTTCCAAATCATTTTTGAAAAATCGTCAAATTTAGAAAAGGGGAATTATTAGTTCTTAAAATTGCAATATAATTAGAATAGAATAGAATAAAAAAAAATATTTTCAAAAAATTTGAATTAAAAAGGGTTTTATGATAATAATTAATATAAATTTAATAAACTTAGAAATGAAAAAGAAAAATTTAATTATAAAAGATCATGTTCAAAGGGAAAAGACTCCAGATTTAACTTCTGTAAAAACAAAAAAAAATAGGAAAGCTGTAGCCCCTATAACTCCATCAGGTTCAACAACTAATATTAGAAAAAAAATAAATGTAGCTAATGCCCCCAAAAATCCTATAAATATTTATGCCAGTACAGCAGATATTCATAATACAGAACAAGCAAAAAAAGTTAATAAGGCTAAAATACAGAAAAAAGTAGAGCTTAACAAAACTTTTATAGAACCAAAAAAAGAAAAAGATATTAAAAAAGAATATAAAACAATTAATCCAAATGCTTTAAAGACAGAAACAAGATCAAAATCTGCTGCTAAAAGGCCAATCAAGCATAAAAATAAAGATAAAGATAAAAATAAAAAAGAAGAAATAAAAAAGGATGATATTAAAAAAGTTGATAATGATAATAATAAAAAAGAAGAAATAAAAAAAGTAGATAATAAGAATGAAGATATAAAAAAGGAAGAAAATATCCAAACACAAAAAAATAATATAAATAATAATGATGCAAATGCCCCTAATAAAGATTTAACATATAAACAAAAATTAAATCAAGCTAAAAAAGCTATTAATGATCCACAGAGAAGAAAATCTATTGATTTACCAATTAAAAAAGTAATTAAAAAAAATAATAAAGAAACAACAGAAAATACAAAAACTAAAGAAACCCGAGAAACCAGAGATAATAGAGAAAATAGAGAAAATAGGGAAAATAGTATGAAAAAAAGAAAACCAGAAATAAATACACAAAAAACCCCAAATAAAATAAAAAATATTAATTATAATAATAAATCAAAAGATATTGCCCCATTAAAAACTGGAAAATCAGGAGAAAGAGGAGAATTTAAATTTGGAGTAAATAGAAATAAAAAGCAAATTATGAACAAAACTCCGGATGCCGGAAGAATGAAAAATAGAAAAAATTCAGGTGGAAATGACAATAATGCAATAAAAAAGCCAAAATATGGAAATGTCGATATTAAATCTTTAATAAATGATTCAACCACTAACCCTAATGAAAAAGAAAAAAATAATAATGAAGAAAAAACAACTGAAAATAATAATAATAATACTAATATAAAAGAACAAAAAATAATTCATTATAGAAAAATTAGAAATAAAAAATATGATTCAAATTATCTTGAATGTTTACATTTAGCATTAAATTCTGGATTTTTTAAACCTAATAAAAAATTAAATATAATTATTAATTCAAAAGAATTATACACAAATAATTTTGATAAGAAAAAAATAATAAAAGAATTAATTGATTATTATACAAAAATAGGAAATGAAAATATTATTAATAGTGCTAAAAATAATAAAAACAAATATGATATGAAAAAAATAAATGAGCCTTTTAAGCCAAATGAAAGGAGTATAAATGCTATGAATTTTCTTGATAAAAATGAAGAACAAAAATTAATAAATGAAGTACAACACCCATATATAACTGAATTATTTAAAGCTGTTATTATATTATTAAATGAATATAAAAATACTGATGAAAATAAAAATATTTTTGAATTTTTTTTCAATGATATATTACTTAAATATAAAGCTAAAAATATAAAAAAATTAATGGTAAATCAATTTGTTGATGATAGATTAATAATAAATGATGAACAATTTGAATTAATCCAAAGAATGTTACTTGTTAAACCCGATTTATTTTCACCTGCTACTTTATTAAGATATAACAGAGCTGTTTCTTATTTTTCATTTTTTGTAAAAGAATTATATTCTTATTTAAATCTTAAAACTGAAGATGGAAAATATTATTATAAAATTAGGGCTAATTTACCTAGGAATAAATATCAAGAAAAAATTAATAATTTAAAAATGTTACTTTAAATAATTTATTATATATATATATATTCAAGTTTCATTAAATCGAAATAAATATACCATGTTTGCCTGATTTTAGGCTTCCGATAATTTTAGTCCCTCTCTTGTGCCCCTTAATTCTTCTGAGAAAAATAAAAGGTACCTACCTTAATAAAATTATATAATAAGATAGATACCTTGGCAAAAAATTATCTAATTTAAACCCCCTATCTCCTGGAAGCCTATTGAGAGATACTAAAATCATGTGCAAACACGGTATATGTTTAAATATTGTCTTTAAAATATAAATATTTATATTTAAATTTAAATTTCCAGACCCAAAGTATAATTCTTTAAAAAATCATTTTTAAAAAAATAATAATTACTAATTCAAATAATATAAATAAAGTTATATTTACTTCTTTTTTTAATTCAAAAAATAAATATTATAATAATATTAAATTTACATAATTTAATTTTAAAAGAGATTATATTATATTATTTAATTATTCTTTAGGAGAGTTATATTTTGAATATTTAAAATTTATTTTGATTTATTAAATTTAAATAATAATTATATTATTTAATTATTGAAATTATATTAAAATTTAAAAAAATGAGTGATATATTAAAATTTGCATGTAAAGCCCCAAATTGTGGTAGAAGATTCTCAACCCAGCAAGGCCTTAATACCCATTTTAAATTAAGACATCCAGAATTAAATAATATAACTAATAATAATAACAATAACGATATAAAATCCAAAGAAGAAAGTGAAAAAGAAAAAAAAGAGCAGGAAAAGTCATCAATGGAAAAAATAATAAAGCAAATTTCCAAGACAAAATTAACTGAAAAACACCATTTATTACAGCCTATAGATCATAAAGGCTTATCTTCCTCTTTATTAAATAATGTTAAAAGAAAATCCCAAACACTAAATGTTAATAATATAATAAAAGAAAAAGAAAAAGAAAAGGAAAAGGAAAAAGATATAAGTTCTAAAAGTAATAAAAATATAACTAATTCAATTAATAATGAAATAATTCCAAATAAAAATATTATTAAGCCAAATAATAAAAGTAAAGAAAATAAACAAACAAATAGAATTAAAAGTAGGGAAAATATAGTTAAAGAAAATAAGAATAAAGAAAAAGAAAAATTCGAAGAAAAAGAAATAGAAGAAGTTGAAATACCTAATATAATAGAAGAAAAACAAAAAAAACTTTTAAATAATTTATTTGGACAAATTAATTCATTAGAAAAATATTTAGAAAAAGATTGTGAATTTCATAAAGAATTTAATGTCCCTGAGGTACCGGACTATGATAAAATGTATGATAGTGATGATAATGATGATAATTTAGAAGAAAATAATGAAAAAACAGAAAAAACGGAATCTAAGGGAAAAATCGGGAAAAAAGATATTGAAAAGAAAAATAATAAAAGTGAAGAAAAAAAATTATATGTTATAACAAGTGATATGATATTTAAAAATGAAAATAATGAAAATTTAGAATATTATAATGATAACTATGATGAAGAAAAATATAAAAATATTAATGAAATAAATTTATCTAAAAAAAATATTGTTAATTTTAAAAATAAGAAAAATATACCATTTGAAAAATTATCTGAATTATATATATTAAATTTATCTTTTAATCAATTATCCGAAATTAATGATATTATTTTTTTTGAAAATTTAAAAGAATTATATATAAATAATAATAAAATAGAAGATATATCTTTTTGCGAATCTTTACCTAATTTATTAATTTTTAACGCTGAAAATAATAATATAATTACCATTACATCATTAAATTGTTGTTCTAAATTAAAAATATTAAAATTATCAAATAATAAAATAAAATATTTAAATTAAGACATCCAGAATTAAATAATATAACTAATAATAATAACAATAACGATATAAAATCCAAAGAAGAAAGTGAAAAAGAAAAAAAAGAGCAGGAAAAGTCATCAATGGAAAAAATAATAAAGCAAATTTCCAAGACAAAATTAACTGAAAAACACCATTTATTACAGCCTATAGATCATAAAGGCTTATCTTCCTCTTTATTAAATAATGTTAAAAGAAAATCCATTTTTATCCGAATTATTTTCGTATAGAGAATATTTTATATCAAATTATCCTAAGATTAATAAATTAGATGAAGAAATAATAAGTAAAGATAAAAGAAATTTTGCAGAAAATTTTTATAAAGAAAATAACCCATTATATAGTAATACTAAAAATAGGCCTATGTCCTCCAGAGTGGATAATAATAGAATGAAAAAAAATATTAATAGTAATACACAAAAAAATTATAATTTATTTGATGATGATGAAGAATTGGAAGAAGATAATGATGAAGATATTTTTAATATAAATAATAATAATAATATATTTGCTAAAACACAAGCTGATTTTGGAGATAATAAAAATGATGTTAAAAATAATGAAAAAGTTCAAAATAATAATTTAAATGATGGAAATAAGAATGAAATTAAATTTTATACTTATAAATTTAATAATATTTTTTTACACAATAAACCTTGTAATTATTTAATGCACCTTAGGAAGCACTAAATTTTAACTCGAGGGGGGGGGCGGAAAATAATAAATTATAATTAAGGAGAAATTTCCCTTGTTTTACTCTATAATTTATTATATTTAGAAGGGGAATATTATTAACTAATAGAATTTTTTATTAGTTTTTCAAATATTAGGGTAGTAAAGTAATTAAGGGGAAAACAATTACTGGGTTTAAGGTATATATTTATCAAGAGTAAGGTTAAAAATAATCTGGAAATAAAAGATGAAGAAGAAATAAAATTAAAAAATATTATTGAAGATCAAAATAAAGTAATAAATAAGCTAAAAATAGAATTAGAAAATTCTTCAAAATTAAACAAAAAATATGAAGAAGAAATAGAAAAATATAAATCTGAATTAGATGAAGAAAATGATAATAATAATCATAATAAAATTTCCTCAAATAATGATGATGATGAAGAAAAAAATAAAATATTAAAAGAATTAGAATTATGGAAAAAAGAATATTTTGAATTATTAGAAAAAACAATGAATAGCAAAGATACAAAAAATGCAAATAAATTCAGTGAAGATTTATTCAAAAATGAAAACAAAAATGAAATAAATATAAATTCGAATAAAGAAAAAATAATAGAAAGGCCGCAAACAGCCAGGGTAGATAGTAATTTATCCAAAAATTTTGAAAAATTATATGAAGAAATAGATATTTTAAAAAATAAAAATAATGTGGAAGGAGAAGAAAATGAAAATGAGGAAGAAAATGAAAATGAAGAAGAAGATGAAAATGATGAAGAAGAGGATATAAAAGAAGGAAAAAAGGAGAATGAAGATATAAATGATATAAAGAATGAAAAAATAGAAATAAATAAAATAGAAAATAATGATAATAAAAATAAAATAAATAATGATGATTTAAATGAAGTAGATAATGAAAAAGATGAATTAATTGACCCTGAAATAGATGAAATGCTCAGAAAAAGCTATAATGATATAGCAAAAATGAAAGAAGAATTAAAAGTTATGAATGAAACTATGGATAAAAAGCAAAAACAAGTTAATTCAAATAATATAATAAATAATAATAATTATAATATTAAAATAGGAAATAAACAAATGTTGAAACCAATAATTGTTAAAAAGGAAAATAATCCTAATATTATAGCTAATAAAACTTTTGGGAAACAAGGGAATATATTATCGGGGATGAATAAAAATATTTATGAAAATAATAAAAATCCATCTCAAAGATATCAAGGTCTCCTATATCAATTAAAAAAATAAAATATAAATATATACCTTAGAAGAATGCGTAATGTTACTCAGTTGATAATGCCCCCTCAAATTTTCCTAAAAAATTTTTTATAATTTTGGCTTTTAGTAAAAAACCTATTTTTCCCTATTTTTGAATTAGTAATGTCCCCCCTCAAAAATTGGCTCGTGAGGGGGGCATTATCCATTTTTCTATGGTATTATATTTTTTTTAAAAAATAATTATTTATTATTAAAATATTATTGAAATATATTATGTAAAAGATTTATTATGATATAATTTTTTATTCATATTTAAAATTATAAAAAATTCACAAAAATTAAAACAAAAAATAGTAATATATATTACTTAAGACATTTATGAAAAAGAAATATTTCCTCCCCTTCTTAAATGACTAAAGTTAATTTGATTTCTCAAAGAAGAAAAGAATAAATAAAAATAAAAAAGATTTTTGAAAAAATAAAAATAATTAAATTAAAAAAATAAAATAAAAAACTTTTAATTTTTTTCTAGTTTAAATTTTAATTCTATTACTTTTATTCAAAGAATAAATTATTTAAATCATTTTATAGTTTTAACCCCTAATCATTTAAAATTGCCATACTAAATAATATTTAATTCAAGAAAAAGTTTTAAAATTAAGAATCGTGTTTATTTTCTAGTTATTTAAGAAACAGTAATTTTGACAACTACATCAGGTAATGCATCATTAGCAGCATTTTCCCAAGGTCTTTGATATGAGAATTTAAGAACTTTGGCTTCATTTGCAGCTTTAACAGCTTTAAATTTGTAATAAAAAAAGCCAGCACCACCATCTAAATTTTTATATTTTGAATCAGCAACATAGTCAGCAATACCATCAGATTCAAAGTTAGTACCTAAAAGACATCCGTCAATATCTTCAGTATTTAATAATACCCAAGTATATCCAGTGGTTGGGTTTCCTCTGAATTTAAGAGCAAATTCTTCTCCTTCTGAAACACTAATATCAACTGAATTTTCACCATTTACATCTCTTTGGATTTCATAAACTTTTACACCTTCATAAGTTTCACAGTTATAAAGGCCTAATAAAAGAATTAAGCATAAGAAAAGTTTTGACATTTTTTCTTTTAATTTTGTAAAATAATATGCAATACATTGCATTGAATGTTTTGTTGCTACAGTTTTCCCAGCACCACTTTCTCCAGAAACAATTAATGCTTGATTTTTACAATTTTTTTTTAATATTTCTCTTATTGCTAATAAGACTACATCATATAAATGAGGTTCAGTTATTTTTTCTCTTAATTCCGGATTTTCTTTTTGATGTTTATCTATGAAATATTCTATTTTTTCTGGGCCATATACATCTTTTATTTCTTTAAATGGATTTACTATAATTAATGTTGGACCAACATTTGTAAAAGTTTTATCTTCATTTAATCTATTTTTTAAATTATATAATAAATCTACTTCGTTAATATCTTTTGTTGCTGCCATATCATCAACATTTATTTTTTCACCATTAATTATTGGTAAAGTTTCATTAAAATTATTTTTTGTAGTATCTTTCCATACAATTGTTTTTTTTTGTTTGTCAATTTTATTTACTTTTTTCTATTTTAATATTATATAAAATTATAAATATTTTACTTACTTTAAAATATGGCTCTTGCTTTGGATCATTTTTCCCCTTTTTGTTTTCTACCCATAATTCAATTCCTATTTTTATAAATAATATTTATTATAATAGTTTATTTTACCTTCACGAATATAAGAATATTGATCATCAACATTTTTATCAGAATTTTTATTTTTTATAGGATTTTTTTTATTTATATTTTTTTTCATTAATATATTTTATTTATTTATTTTTATTCATTTAAGTTT
>JAJMZN010018716.1:0-13293 GCA_023807165.1 Diplodinium dentatum
AAAAAGGGTTTTACAGTATACTTTTATAGATAACTATATTAAATAGGCCTAATTTAATTATTTAAAAAAATAATACCGTAAAGGTCGTATTATAACCACCCCCCCCCCCGGTAGGGAGCAGACAATTTTTTTTGAGGGGGGGTGGTTTTATTTCGACCAGACATTTTTGCAAGGTAGGAGGTACCTTGGAAAAAAATTTTTATTCTAAAATCCAAGGTACCTACCTTGCAAAATTTACAATGAAATGGGGGGGTTGGATTATTTTGACCATTTTCAAAATAGAAATTTTGAAAATTTTGAGGGGGGGTGGTTCTATTTCGACGGTGGTTATAATACGACCTTTACGGTATTTTTTAATTTTTTTATAATTGATTTGTTAAATGATGCTTATTTACTATTAAGGGTAATGCTCTCTAATTTTTATTTAAATAATCAAATAATCAAATAATTAGTAAAATAAATTGCTCTTTAATATTATCATTATTACTATAAATTTATTAACATGTAAATAATATTAAAATAATTGATAACAAATTGTTTGAAAAATATAAAATAATAACTAATTAAATAAATTAAATTTTTAACTTTTTTTTATTTTTCTATAGAAGAAATAAGTATGAAAAAAACTATTAACCTTTAATTTTGCTTTAGTTAAATTCACCATAGTTGATATAAAAAATAAATTACCTTAGGCCCCAACTTCATTTAGGAGTATGTCTATACATCATTTATAATTTTGATATTTTTTTTTAACGTGTTTTAAAATTTTTACTCATACAATTTATTTAAGAATGTCAAAAAACCAATTGTAGGTTACATTTTAAAAATTGGATTATTTAAAAATTTAATATAAAAAATAAATTGTGAATGAGGCTGGAGAATATGTTATATGCATTCCCAACTAAATTCTACTCCAAAAAAAAATATTAGTAATAATAGTGAAGATGAGCAAATAAAAAGCATAATTAAAGAAATAAATACTAATTATCGACAATCTTTATTCTTTGATTTAAGAACTCCAAATAAAATAAAATCATTCATGAGAAATAGAAGTAACTTATCAACGATTAACATAAAACCATCTAGTAAAACTATAAAAAGAGAAAATTCTTTAACTTATAAACTCAAAAAAAAAATTAATAAAGAAACATTAATATTAGAATTAAGACAAGAATTAAAATATCATATTAAATTTAATTATATATATAAAAACCTTTTATCAAAAATAATACATTTAAAAGATTTAGTTAAGGAAAATAAAGATCAAGTAGAAGAAAATACTAACGCTTTAAAAGAAACATTTAAAGATAGATTTAGTATTATAGATAATTATGAAAAAACTATAAAATTATTAGATTTAGAAAAAAAAGAAATAATGACATCAAGCACAGAAATATTAAAAATGAGGGAAAATACAAACAAAAAATTATTAAAACAATTTGCAGAAATTCAAGAGAAAAATGATGAACAAAGGCAAAAAATAGATGGATTGGCAAAAAATATAACTTTATTAGAATATAAAAGAGCTCATATTAATGATGAATTACAGACTCAATTAAATATTGATGAAAGAAATTATGAAAAGCATTTAAGATTATATAAATCTTTAGTAAGAAAATATGAATTTTTTCTGGAAGAATATAATACATATACTAAGTCTGGAAATGAAATTACTAAAGTTGAGGTTAAATTGAATGATGAAACAAATGCAAGAAATTCTATAATCTGCTCAATTAATCAAGATAGAGAAATAGACTTATCAAAGCTTATTTCCCCTAGGGAAAATTCAGCTTAGGTTAATTGAAGAAGATTTAGATATTGAATTAAAAGAAGTACTACTAAAAAAAAAGAATTTGTTGGATAATATAAATAATTTGAAAATAAAATTAAAAATTTTGGAAGAAAGACAAAAAGAAGAAAAATTGAAAGAAGAAAAAAAACAATATTTTTGTAAAGTTATGGGATTATATAAAATTAATACGAGATACAATCCTACTTTTAGAAAAAGTGCAAGTAATAAAAATTACAAAAAAAAAATAATTTTTGAATAACATTTTTCTTTTTATAATATTCAGTAAACATCAAGGTAAATCCCTCAGTCACTTAAGCATCCAAAAATAATTTTCTCCCTAATTTCAAATTACCATATTATTTTTTGTCAAATACAATCTCTAGATATTTGCATAAAATTCCTTCAAGGATTTTCTGAGAAAAAAAATATAAGAGGGGCATCTCTTTGATTTTAGGTTAATATTATTTTATTTAATTTTTAATTATTATTTATTAATAATTAATAATGTAAATTAATTATAAAAGAAAATATAGTAGTATTTTCCAAAAAATAATTTCTATTTGGAAAATGTTATAAACATAATAAATTTATGATATTTATTCATAATAATAAAATATATTCTTATAATTAATTTTGAAAAAATATTTATTATTTAGGTCTATTTGAAATTATTTATTTTTATTAAATATATTTAACTTATTTAAAATAATAATTTAAAAGAAATTTTCTTCTATATCTCCATTAGAAAGTTCACCTTTAGTTTCATACCCCCTAATATTTTGTGATTTGTCTTTGATTATTTCATTCATCAACATTTGTTTCTTAGCTTTATCAATTTCCTCAGTTTTAATTCTAAAAAAACCATAAACCGGTTGATGATCACTTAAAGATAAGAGACATTTATTATATGCTAAAGGTATTGTTTCCGAAAATTTTTTAAACATAATTCTATCAGTCCATGATGGAATTCTTTTTTTATTAATATCATATTCACTTGAGCCAATAGTATATTTATAAGTTGGTGAAAATTTTATTGGAGCTTCATCCATTTGTAAAATTAAAGAACTTTCTTTCTGGTATTGTTTAAATTGATCATATAATAATAAATCTTTAAAATCTCCATTTAAAGTTTTTGAATGATTATTTACTAAATTTTGAATAAGTTGATCATTGAAATCTAAACTTGTTCTAGTATTTAAATCACCAAAGAAAAAATAATAGTCATAATCTTTAAAATTCATTGAAGGATATTTTTTAAATGAAGTATTTAATATATCAGTTATTTCTGCCCTTCTCGCTTCGTATAATTCTTGACCTGCTGAAAAATGATTACAAGCAATAGCTATTTTTGAATCATTTATATTAAATCTTAAAAGGCAAGAGCCTTTATTTCCTATACTTCCCATAAAGCCATTTTTTACTATTTGATAATCAAAATTTTTAATATATTTAATCGATAAAGCTTTTGCAAATATTATAACATATATTCCAACTAAATCTAATTCTTTTATTATTTGGTATGGATCATTTTCTGTACCTTTCATTCCTTTTAAAACACTTGTTAATTTTTTTTTAATTTTTTCCTTTTTTTCTGCATTTGAACTTAATAATATATTTTTTGATGTTAAATCTACAATTTCTTGAAAACCTAATATATAGAATTCTGGTATAATATTTTTTATTTCGGATTTAGTCATAATTTCTTGATAATTATTTTCAGTACTATTAAATGGTCTAAAACTATTTTTGCTATTTGATAAATTGTTTTTATTTAAATTATTAATATCATATTGTTAGGGATATAAATCCCAAATTAAAAGCCCCTACACTTTTTTTGGTTTGAAAATTTACCTTTCCTCGTAATATAAGCCATTTCCCTATCTTATAATAATTTTATTAAATTTTTTACGAATTTTTATTTTTTAAATTAAAATCCCCAAGATATAAACCCCTCTATTTTATTGCCTAACTCCATATTCTGGGGGACTATATCCAAGAGGAATACGATATTTAAATTTTCAAATTTATTATTATCTATTTCTTCAGGGCATAAATTATTTTCTTTATAAGAGCTTAACCAATCACCTTAAATCCAGAAAAATAAACACTCATTTTTAGATGACCTCTCAACATTTTTTTTGTCTTCCCCTGATTTGAAACACCCCTCAGCATTATTTATTTTTAATCTATAAATTTAAAATAAAAACTCCCTAAATTTTGTCAAAATAGAAGTACCCCAAAAAAAATTTTTGAATTTTCTAAATTTGTTTCTCTAAATTTAAGTCTCTAGAAATTTGCAATTTTCATTTAGGAAAGGAGAGTCTTATATTGCCCGAAATATGATAATTATATCAATATCATTATCTAATTCTTTACCTGCCAAATTCCAATTTCCAACGAAAATAAAAAAATTCATATATTTTGTAAATTCATCTCTTTTTTTTGTTAATTCACTATTTATTACTGGATTTACAAAATCTTCAGAAAGATTTTTTTGTAAAAAGGTATCTATACATTCTTGTTTAAAATAATCTTCAAAACTTCCTTGATAAATCCTTGATACAGTTGCTATTCCATGTTGTATCATTCCCATTAAATTATGTCCCCCTGTTTTTGTAACTGTTGTAATTGTTGAAGCAGTTCCTGCATATTGGACAGATATTTGATCTCCATTTTCTGCCCATATATCTTTAAAACTTTCCTTAAATTTATTATTTGTCAATGTGAAAAATTTTTCTTCTATATCAAAAATATTTTGAATATTTAAATTTAAATAACTCAACATTTTTTGCAAAACTAACCAAGATATCCTAGTTTGAACTACATTTGTTCTATCAAGACAATCTAAACAATTTGTTCTTGTAGTACCTTTTTGATGTTTTAATACTTCATGAGTTGATAAATCTTCTGAATAAAATTGAAAAACATTTGCAGCTGGTTCTATATTTTGTATTAAATAGTCTATTTTTGAATAATTATCTCTTGGGCATTGATTTTGCATATCAAAATAATAATATCTAAAAGTTTTATTACCTTTTCTAAATTTAATTTGTTTTTCGAAATTTGCAATAATTGGTGCTTCTCCTCTTTTTTTCTGATTTAATAAATTTATAAAATATATTAATGGATAATCTGCTCTCATTTCTGCTAAATGTTTTGAAAAAGCTTCAATTGTTAAATTTCTATTTCTTGTTATATCTGTTGCAGCCCTAAGTCCAATTTGCTGGAAAAAAACTGGAACGCTTCCTCTTAATTGACTAAATGATAAAAGATTATTTTTATATATTACAATTTGTTCACTTTCACAATAATTGGCAACATGTCCATCATCATTTATTCCTCTTGTATTATATCTTGTTCCACAATGATTTTGGCTTCTTCTAGAAATTAAAATAAAATCTAATTGACTTCCATCTAATTCATATGAAAACATACCTATATATCCACAAATTATTGGCATTATAAAACAATAATCAATGGGCTCTTTTGTAGTTGGGTTTATAAATTTTTTATATAAATTTTTATTGAAAAAATATTTTTCATAACTTGTTAAATATATTTTTTTTAAATTTTCTTCGACGTTTTCACTTATTTGAAATTTATTATTATCTCTATTAAAATTCATTTGACTAAATAAATTATTTAATGGACTATTTTTAATATTCAATTTATTATTTATACCATTTTTTAAATCACTTAATATTTTTGATTGATATTGTTGAGAGCTTGTTAAATCTACTCCAAAAGAATAATAAAATCCAAGTTTTAAAAATTTTTTTATTCCATCTTTTAAATCCGATATTTCTTGGTCATTAGAACGTTTTATTTTAGGATCAGATATTTCAAAAAAGTCAACATCTGTTATTCTAAAAACATCTTGATTTTTTATTTGTCCGATTTTTTCGCTAGATATTATATACAAAACGAAATTTATACCTTTTATACGTATTATACCTAGAATTGCTTTTGCTTTATAAGTAGAATACCGTAAACCTTAACATAAAACCCCCATACTCTTGATCCCTCTCACCCAAAATTATTGAAATATGCCTATTCATAATAGTTATAATCGCCCCATTCAAGCCAAAATATGATCAGATTTTTTTATTTATTTTTTATGGAAAATTTTGGACTCACAGGGGTTAAAATTAAATTTTCTGAATTATAGGGGTAAAATTAAATTTTCTGAATTATAGGGGTTATATTGAAAATTTTGAAATTTTTAGAGATATATTTTTTGTAAATTCTAATAGAATATAAAATGATATTTTTAGAGCTTATGGAAATATAGGTAATTAAATTTTTCCAACTTATAGGGGGGTTATGATGAAATTTTGGAATTTAGAGGGGATATAATGAAATTTTCTGACTTGTAAGGGATATAATGGTAAAATTCTTTCTAAATTCTTGTTCCCCGCCTTAATCCCAAATCCTTAAAATGACAAAAAAATAATCGCCAGGGGGCTTATGGTGAGATTTATGGTATACCTTAATCAATAATAAACTTCCAAAGCATAGAACACCTGGATTTTTAATTACAGTAAAAAACGACCACAATTTTTTTTGAAGAAGGGGCTACTATTTCCTGTTTAAAATTTACAAAGTTTTTTAATTTTTAGATGAGCTATATGACATTTTAGGGTTGTAATTTTTCAAAAAATTATCAAATTGGAAAGCTGGCTACTATTTCTGACACTTAGATATGATATAAAAAAAACCTTGAAGGGAAGGGATACTATTTAAACTTTTAGGGTAAGCCCCAAAAATTGTTATGTTCATCATAGAACATCAGGAAAAAATATTTATTCATCAATTTGACTATTATTAATTTAGTGATTTATTTAAAAATGCTCCGAATATATTCATAGGTATTATCCTATTCTACTTTTATATGCTCCCTGTTTAATTGTTCCCCCCCTTCGAAATAAATTTTTGAAGTTGAAAAAAATCGTCTAATTATGACCCCCTCCAAAATTGTTCCTAACCTCTATAAGGTATATTGAATAAATATTATAATTTAGTTTTTTTTTGATTCTAATTTTCCTCCTCTCAAAAAAATTTTTCAATTTCAAAAAAATCTTCTAATTCCCTGAAAAAAATCAATTTATTTCAGGGGAGGGGGACACAAAAAGATAGAATATGGTATAAACAATCTGAATGAATTTCCTAAAAAAACTTCCCAAATTGACTTTACTCTTCAAAATTCAGTGGTAATCTCATTGAGAATTACGGTATTACTTTTTCTTTTATGGTATTTGCCTGATTTTTGGCCCCCCGGTAATTTTAGCCCCCCCTCAGCCTCCCTTTAATTTGATCTCATATTTTCAAGAAAAAACCAAGGTCCCTACCTTGATAAAAATTTTATTCTCAAGGTAGCTACCTTGACTAGAAATTGCCGGATTTTAAGCCCTCCCCCCCCTCTGGAAGCCTATTGAGGGGGGCCTAAAATCAGGCAAACACGGTAATATTTCTGGGCTTTCTGATTTGACAAAACTTGTAAAAAGATTAATTGAAATTACTTTACCTTAAACCACCAAATAAGAGCTCCCTCTCCCCCAAAAGCATAAAAATATATTTGAGGGGGAGGGCCGTTTTTACAAAGCCTAACAATATTTTTTTAAAAATTGCAGATCAAGAGGAAGAAATTTTGATGGGAGCCTCTTATTTCCTGGTTTATGGTATTTAGATAACTTTTTGGAGAATAATTCTGATATTGAAGAAATAATTCTTCATTTGAAGACACAGTAGACCATACAATTATCCCTGCCCTTAATTATCCCTCTATTTTCAAATCATTTAATCCCATAGAAATATCCCCTCTCCCTCCCCTAATTTATTTAGAAAAAGTATAAATTTAAAAATTTTTGTAGCGTATTAATCCTCTCCCTCGAAACAAGTCCATTTTTCATGGGGGTATATTTGTGTGGCTTACGGTAATAGAAAATAAGGATAATCATTTAATAATTCCATTTATTTTAAATTTTTATTTTAATTATTGTTGAAATAAATATTTATTTCTATATTAAAAAGATAAAATAAAAAAATATAATTTTTTTATAAAATTTGGTTCTATTTATTAGAATTGGGAATATATTATATTTAAACTTACTGAATATACCTAGAGAAAGAGAAAAAAGCTTTGTTAAACTTATTTTCCCTCTAAACTCATCAAAGTTAATAATCAAAAGATAATAATTAGTTTATAAGTTTTTAATGATTTTACATAAATTACATTTATACTATTTTTATTTGAAATTTTTAATTAATTAAATAATTTTTTATATTAATTTTATTAATATAAATCTTAATATAAATCAAAATATTTATTTTGTTCATTAATATTTTTTTAATTAAGATTTTAATAAATTTTTTTTTAAATACTGTCTAATCCGGTGTCATAGTCGAGATTTTTTTTTGAACAAAATTCTTCTCTGATACTTCCAAAAATCTATTTTTTGTCTCAATTATTCTTGGAATAAAAAAATGAAGGTAAAAATGAAAAATAAGAAGTTGAGAGGAATTTTAAGAAATAAAATTTAGGAATCTCGGCTGTAACTCCTTATTATATGGAATATAAACTATAATATTTGTCTTTTCATATTCTAGGATAATAATTTATACAAAGATTTTCTCAAATTCAAAAGAAAATGCTTATATTATAAACTATTAGGATTTGTTATATTTTATTATCAAAATAAAAAACGGTAAATCTCGTAATAGAAGTGTCTAACTTCTGAAGAAAATTTAAAATTTTGAGAGTGGGGGATTCTCATTAAAAACACAAATTTTGCAAATTTCAGAAATTTAAATGCTTAAAATTATTTTATATATATATATATATATAAAATCTTTTTCTTATTAATCCCTATAAGGAATAATCCCCTTTTGAATTGTCATAATAATGAAAATTTTCTCCCCACAAAAAAAATATTAATTTTTTTATTTTGATATAAAATTTTTGAGGGGTTTCTATCTCTAAACAAATTGATTGATTTAAAACAAATTTTTTTGAGGAGAAGGGCTCTAAAAACTATGCGAGTTCTATTTTGAGATTTATTATATTATCATAAATTGTCAAATTTTGTTTATTAGGAAGATTATCAAAGTTATCTTATATTTTTATTCTCCTATATATCTTTTATTATAATAACTTAATTTAAATATTTTTCAAATAATTAAGAGGAGAATAACCTCAACTTACTCAATAAGACCCTACTTATAATCACCTATTGAAATTGGATAGGTGCTCTTAAATAAAAATTTTATAATAATCCCCCTCAGAAGAATTTAGATTTATTGAACAATTATTTTTATTATTATTTTCATTATTATCTTTATCTTTATCTTTATCAATATTTGCTTCTTCTTTATATAGGCAATTTTTATTTTTAAAACAAAGATTGCAATTATTTAAACATTCTGTATTTAAATCATCAGTTATTTTTATTACTATATAAATACTGTATTCGTTGGAATATAAGACCCCCCCTCATAGGGAGCAAAAATTTTTTCAAAAAGGGGGAAAAAATTTTTTAATCACCTAAATTTTTGAAGAAATTTAAATAAAGATTAAATATAATAGGGGAGGGGGGCCTATATTGTGTCGAAGCTATGCAAAATTTTGGACCAAAAAATGAGGGGGATCTATATTAGTGGGGCTTATATTCCGACTAATACAGTAATAATTTTGAAAAATTTATTATTTAGCAAATAAATTGAATGGTATTTATTAATCTCCCTTCGAAAAGTTGGACTTACTTTATACTTATGGGTTTATTCAATTTTTGAAATTATGTCTATGGGTCTATAAATAATAAAACTTTTATTTTTTATAAAAATGAATTATCGTATGTAACTGATTTCTGCCCCTTTATCTCTACCCAAAATATATCTCATTCTTTTCCCGAAAAATATGTTCATCCCTTGATAATTGTTTTATATCCGAATTATCTACCTTGTTGAAAAATTAAAGGATTTTTTCCCCCCCTCTATTGGGTTATATTTTGGCCCCTTCCCATAGGAAATTAAAAAGGTTTTTAAATTTTTTTATTTTTATAGGATTTTTTTCAACTGGCATAAATATTGCAAAATTGAACTTCTTTTTTTTCATAAATGAAACGGGGCCTAAAAGTTATAGGGGCTTATTTCCTGCAAAATAGAGTAAATAATAAAATAAATTTTTATTGAAATTAAATGAAAACAAAAAATAATAATATCAAAGTTATTAATTATAATTCTTTTTATTTATTGATATATTGCAAAGATATTAACGGTTCAACTTACTAGAGTTCCAACTTTAAAAAAGTAATGGAGTGATTTAATCTCTGAGGAAAATAATATAGATAAAATAAAAATCCATAAAACTAAGGAGAAAAATTTGGGGATTCTATTGTGTAGGAGTCGATTTTGAAAAATGAGAGGCTCTAATGGGAGTTAGTTCTAATTAGTAGTTTAGATATTTATTTAGAGTAAATCCTGTTCCAACTCTGAAAAAAAATTTTACAGAGAAAGGACTAGATATTAGGGGGGATTTGGCTCTGGAGTGATTAAAGGTAAAAAATAAAAATAAAATATAGAAATAATAAAATTTTTTTTATGAAGAGGAGTGCGGGAATGAAATTTGAACAGACAAAAATTTTTTGAAGGGAAATTTATCCAGGGGAGTTGGAATGGGTTTTACGGTATTTCACATATTTAATACAGTATTTTTAAATTATTTTGCCCCTATCCTCCAGACAAAATATTTAAGAAAAAATATTGGGTGGAACAAGACAATAAAAATTTAGATTTTAAATATTTGGTGAGAAAATTCACGAAACTGGAAAAATCTCAAAAGAGAAAATTCACCCAAAATTTTATAGATATGGTAAAAAGAATCAAATCATATTTTTAAAAATTAATTACTGTAAGCAAATTGTGCCCCCCTCATTTTTTTGACCCGCATTCTAATCGAATATCAAAAAATTGTGCCCCCCTCCCCTAAATAGGGAAAAATTTAGGGAAAGAAAAAAATTTATTCTTTTTTTTAAATGTCAGGAATTTTGCTTCCCTTAATTTTTTTTGAGTCTTCATTATAATCGGAGGTGGGCACAATTTGCTGATTTACGGTATTTATAATAAAAATATAAAAAAATTATTTGATCTTGCTTCCCTCTATTCTGGATAAAAATCTTCTTTGTATACAAGCCCCGCTCTGAGACACAACCCAAATTTTTTTATAGTTTACTTTTTATTTATTTTATATTTTTAAACTGCGATGATTTAAAGTATTATATTCTATCTTTTTATGCCCCCTGTCAAATTGTGCCACCTTCTCGAAAAAAATTTTTGAAGATGAAAATAATCTTCTAACTGTGCCCCTCCCTCATAAATTTTTCCTAGCCTCTATAAGGCTTATTGACAAAACATTGTATTTAAGCTATTTTTTGTTTTCTAATTGTCTCTCCATCTAGAAAAAAAAATTTTTGAATTTCAAAAAAATTGTGTCCTACCCTCTGAAAAAATCGTAGTAGGGGACACAAAAAATAGAATATGGTATATAAGAAAAAATATTATCCATATGAATTTCCTTAAAATAATTTTATTACCATTAGAATCCTTTATAAATAGGGATTAGGCACCAAAAATGGATATTTATCAATTTTTTAACTTATCCATAGGGTATATTATTATATATTTTATTTTATACAATTAATTTTTATTAAATTATTTTTTATTCATTTATATTATTTTAATTTTTATTTTTTTATATAATTATTTTAAATGTCGATTATATTATAGATTATATTTATATATAATTATTTTTATTTATATATCTTTTAAAATTTTTTTGGTCAATTTTCATGTTTAGTGTATTTTCCTATTTTGGGAATTTTTTGTTGAATTTTTCTGTAATTTCTATTTTTAATGTAATTCTGAAAAATAACATAAATAATAAAAAATAATAAACAAAAAAACTCTTAAATTGTTTTCTGAAGAAGAGCAAGATAATGAAAATAAAATATCCTTTTTTAGGGAGTAGGGAGTCAAAAAATGGAGAAGAGCTAGGATAATTATAATGGTAAGACAAAGAAATGCAGTAATTTTAAAAATAATTTAAATTTAGAATTTATTAATTAATATTATTAAATTTTATTTATTTATTTAATTGTAATTTCTAATAAAGAATTTAATAAATTACCTTATTTCACCCAATTTATCACCACCCAATTGCCAAAAAAAAGGGGATGCGCTAATTTATTTGTAATTTCAAAAAAATTTTTTAAAAAAATCCCTACCTTGATATTTTAGAATTTTATTATTTTATCAATCCCTTTAATAAAAATATAAACAAAAATCAAATAAAACAGGCAAATTTTTACTAGGTGACGTTAAATTTTATCCGATGCGATATTTAAAAAAGGGAAGGGGGCTAAATTTTGGTGAAATACGGTAATTTTAACAAATTATCATATTCTTTTTTAAATATTTCTAATACTGTATCTAAAGGATTTATACCCCTGCCTAAATTGAATTCCAAGGCCAAAAACAGAGGCACAAATAAGTAGCAATTTTAAAAAAATTTAAAAAAAAAAAGTATTAATATGAAAATTAGAAATTAGGATAGAAATTTAAAATTTAGGGAGGGTACAAATATGTAAAAGTTCATTTTTGAAATTTTTTAAAAATAGGTGGTCACAAATCCAAGGGGCACAAATCTGTTTCATACTGTATATCATATTTTTGATTGTCCTTCCCCCTCTCAATTTTTTAGACTCCTTTTCCCTAAAAACAATTAAATTTTATAATTATCAAAATTATTTAAAAAATGAATTTTCATTGTCTTAGCCCTCTCCTCTTTTTTTTCTGAAATATAGTGGGCAAGGAGGACAATATAATGAAAAATAAGCTATTTGAATTTTCATTTTTAAATATTTTATTGCCATATTCCTTGTTGTCATTTTCCCTCCAAAAGTTCGAAAAATGAGTCAAAAGTGGGGAAAATGACAACATTTGTTTTTTTTTAAATTTTGGAAAAAAGCATGGAATAAGACAATCAAATGATATTTACATTTTTTGAATATAAAAATATACAAAAAAAAAATTAAAGCTAAAAAAATAAAAAATTTATAAAATATCATATTAAAAAAAATGAATAAATAAATTTTAAGGAGAGGAAATGACAAAGTTTTGCTATAGAGAAAATTATTTTTCTAAAAAGGATGGAAATGGCAACATGGAATACAGTCATCCTAATTTCATGAGTTTGTTTTACTCTTTGATATTCATCACATGCTCTATTTTGTAAAAAGCAACAAATTCTTTTTGCATTTAAGTTTTTCTATTTGCCTTTTTTTTAATTCAATACTATATATTTCTTCATTATTAATTATTTTATTTTTTTCAAATGAAATCAATTTACTTTCACATCCTTCAAAATTAATTTTAGCATATTTACATTCATCAAATAATTTATCAACTTCTTCAAGTTCTAATCTTAAATATTTAAAAAACTCTTTAAT
>JAJMZN010018717.1:0-13262 GCA_023807165.1 Diplodinium dentatum
ATTTCTGTTATAATATATCTTTTCTTGGAACATTTTAATTATAAGAGTTTATTTTACGGCTTTATTGATATCATGTAAATATTTCCCAAATCATATATCATCTAATTCATTTCCATTATTTTTAAATAGAAATATAAATTTATTACTCTATTTTTTATATATAATTCAATTATTAATTCAATTTAAATTTGTAGATAATTATAGTAGATAAAGCAAAAATTATTCAAATTTAGGATCAAAATTGAGGGGGCTTTAATGAGTTGGGGCTGTTTGGAAAAAGTGGGAGCCTCTTATGAATGGAATAAGGTACTAAAAATTATATTAAACTAAAAAAAGTTGAATTGTTAAATTAAATTTTAAACATAAAAGATGTTATTATAAGTGAAAAATATTTTATTTGAATAAAATTTTTCTGAAAAATATTTATTATTTACAATAAAGTTTAACTTATATTTTACAAATAATAATGATTAAATTTTTATAATTTTTATATAATAAAATTTCAAACCAATTACAGCTTTTAAACTTGGCAAAAACTGATTATTAATATTATTTATTTAAAAAAAAAAAATATATTATAAATCTAAATATTTATAAAAGGACTATTAAAATACATTACGGTCAAGGTCATAATAGTACCCTGTCGGAATAGTATCCCTTCTAAAATATTATGTCCGGAAGCAACCTCTCATTGATGTAGGTTCTTACATTTTTTTCGCCAATTTTTAGAATAGTTA
This sequence comes from Diplodinium dentatum, assembly GCA_023807165.1. Taxonomy (NCBI): domain Eukaryota; phylum Ciliophora; class Litostomatea; order Entodiniomorphida; family Ophryoscolecidae; genus Diplodinium; species Diplodinium dentatum. The sequence continues at coordinate 738 of JAJMZN010018717.1, forward strand.
GAAATAAAAAAATAATAAAATAATATAATTTAAAAATCATATAATATTTATTTAAATATAAGTGAATTATAATATAATACTTTTTTTTATATATAAAATAAAAGAAGAAGACAAAAAAAGATATATTATTAATAATTAATTAGAAAAAAGAGATAAATAATAATATAAGCATAAAATTCCTTTTCTTCCGAATAGACAAGATTAATTACTGTAAAACCATAAAAATACCCCCATTATTTTTGAAATTTCATTAAAGACTGGACCTTTGTTGACTAACCCCTATTTTCCGCTATTTTTCTTTAAATTTTGTTCAAAAAAAGGGATGATTCGACTTAAGAGGGTTAGTTAAATGGAATTTACTATAAAATGTATAGAAATGTATTGAAAGTTGAAGGTGTAATTAATTATAATTTTAAATAGTAATATATAATTTATATAACATAAATTTCTTCTAAAAGATAATAATTACCGTCTTTGACGGATTTTAAGGCCCCCACCATGGGTTTCCAGAGGGGGGGACCTAAAAATCCGTCAAATTCTTTATTATTTTTTACATAAAATTTCCAAAAAATAGAAGAAAAAAAATTTTTTTTGAGGGGGGTCCTTAAATTACGGGGTGTCCTTAAAATCCGTCAAAGACGGTATATTTTTTAATTTCATTCTTTTTCAAAAGAAAAATTGGGAAAATCAAATTTATTAATAATCATCAAAAATAATAATATTTGTTAAAACCATTGTACTTTATATATTTAAAAGTTTACAATTAAGAAATTAAAAAAAAATAAATTTCTTAATAATTAAATTTTAATAATAAAATGCATTTTAAATATAATATTTTTTTAATACATCAATATTAGATTTAATTCATTTATCTATCTCTGAAATAAGGTTTATATTATTTTTTTTCTTACATAAATTCAATTTGGTTAAAAATTAAAAATATTTTCAATTTAAATAAATTAAATAATATATCTTATTTGTCTGATTTTTACCCCCGAACGTTATTTTAGAGTGGGGACATAATTCAGAGGAAAATTTTTATATTTTTGATTTTTTCAAATTTTATGTATTTTTTTTGGGTTTTTAGCACAAGAAGGGGAAAAATAAAGAAGGGGACAAAAATTAGACAATACAGTAATAAAGTTTAAAATTATATCTATTATAAAAAAATAAATTATTAATTAAAAAAAAATAATTTTTTTTTCATATAATTTTTCTATTAAATTAAAAGTTTTAAGACAAGAAAATAAACCTTGTTTATAAAAATCAACTATTTATAACTAATTAGGAATCTTCACTACTTTTTAAAAATTGTTTTACATCTTCATTGGATTTTATTGGACTTAAAGAAATTAATCTTTTTTCAGAATCAAAATCTTTTTCGTCGCCTGAAAATGAATTACTTTTATTTAAATAATTTAATAGTTGTAATTTTAAATAATTCCCATGGGCTTCAGAACTAAAACCAATTCTTTTTTCTTCATCCTCATTATTTTTTCTATATCTGAAAAAATTGGTCATATATATTTTTATAGTTTTTATATCTTTATTCCCAACACTTGTTGCAATATATTCTTTTTCTAAATAACAATTATATTCCACACTAAATGAATCTTTCTTTTTTGAACTATTATTAAAAGAAATATTTGCATCCATATCTGCGTTTGATGAAAATGAAAAATCAATTTGGTTTGGAGAAACTGGTGAACCAACAAAAAGGCTTTCAGATAATAATTGATGATTTTTGAATTTTACATCACCTAAATTTTCCAATCCTATAAACAGATACATTTTTGGTAATACTTGAAATTTTAATTTACATAAAAAGTGAAAATCATTTTTTAAAATAGTTATTATTTCTTCTATATCAGCGTCACTTAATTTTATATTATCTTTTTCTGTTTCTTTTATATCAATAATACTATTTCTTGATTTTTTAGGTCTATCAGCATTTTCAATATTAAAAGTAGTACACTTACTAAAATGTGAATTAGGGGAAGTAGAAAAATATAAGGGATTTCTATAAAGAAAAATAATTTTATTTTTTCCTAAAAATTTTATATTAAATATTCCTATTAATAGAGGCAAAAATGTATATTTCATATTTTGAACAAGTTTTAATGCATAATTTTTAAATGAAGATGTTAATTCTGATATTTCATGTGAATTAATAAAATCTGATTTATTGTATATTTCCATCATTATTAAACATTTATAGGAAGAAAAGCAATTAGATTCACTGCTTTCACTTGATTTGTTTTCACTCTCACTTTCATTATTATAAGTATTATCTTTTCCTTTTTTACTTTGGCTATTTATATTATTAGTTTGAGTTTTATTATTTTCATTATTTGTATTTTTTCCACTTTCATTACTTTCAGATTTAACATTTTCATTATTTGATTTTTTATCACTTCCGCTGTTTGAATTTTTCTCACTTTCCATAATATTTGATTTATTTAAAAATTTTTTGAAATTATCGATATTATTATTTGGATTCAAAGATTTTAAAACATCTTCTATTTTAATTTGATAAAAAGGAAAAATCTCTAAAAGAGGAATAATAGACAAAGCTTCTATTGTAAAATTGATATTAGATTTTTTTGATTTTTTATATTTTTTATTAATTTCCTCCAAATATTCTTCTTCTTGAATGCTAGTAAATATATCCTCTTTTTTTAATTTTAAATATGTGTTAAGTTCTTTAATTTCAAATTCGGATAATTTAAATTTGTCAACATTTAAAAAATATTCTTCTTTATTAATATTATTATCTGATTCTTTTAGTCTTTTATTTCTTTTTTTGCTTATTCTTTTCCCAGATGAATTGCTTTCTAATGAACATTGCCTAATAAAATATCCTCCATTTTTTTTAAATTTTTTAAGTAAACTATTATATTTATCTTTATTTTTATCAAAAAATATATATAACATATTCAAAGATTATAGCCCCCTCCAGCAATTAGGTCCCACCAAATTTTTGCAAAATTTTAAAATATTTGACATATAGTATAGTTATAATTTAAAAATATATTTTATCCTTCTAAGTATTATTTCGATTTCTTATAATTTTTTTTATTTCAATATTAAGAATAAGATTGTCTAAATATTAAAGTTCCCATATTCAGTTGAATAAGGTAATAATTTATATACAGTAAATTCAATAATTATTTTAAACAATTATAATTCTAAAATTATACATTCCTTTAATTAATTAAAAAATTCTATATTTTATGACTTTTACCGTAAAACCCTGATTAATCCCCCTCCAATTCAGAGCGAGGCATTTTTTTTGAGGGGGATTAAGTAAGTTAAGAAAAAATTACAACAAATAAATAATTATTTTATTTTTACTCATTGATATTCTAAAATAGAAAGATTAGGTCAAAAAAAAGAAGAGAGATTAAGTTGAGTTTTTGCTTAGGGAGAAAAATTTTTTTAAAGGGTGGATTAAGTAGAGGGATATTAATCAGTATTTAAGGTAATTAGATAAATCTATACTATATCTCCTATAAGAAAAAATATTACTGTAATTCAAGCCATAATCCCCCCGATAATTCCCCTTCAAAAATTGACGATTTCCCTATTCTAAATTCAGGTGGTAATTTCCCCCCTTTAAAAAAAAATCAACAAGGTATCTACCTTTATATTTCTATAAATTTTTATCAAGGTAGGTATCTTGGAATTGTTTTCATTTAATTTATATATAAAAACCACCAAAGTAGGTACTTTGGATACAAAATTTTCACCAAGGTAGGTACCTTGGTTTTTTTTCATTTAATTTATATATAAAAATCACCAAGGTAGTTAGTTACCTTGGATAAAAATTGTTCACCATGATACCTACCTTGCTATTTCATTTTCACGGGATAATTCCCCTCCTCATAAAAATAGCCTAAAATTTTTTGTTATAGGGGGATTATGGCGTGAATTATGGTATTTTTAAGAGAATAAATATTTAATTTAAGATATGATAAAATATTCTGCAATAATATCAATCTCTGAATTATCTCCACTTTTTTTGCTATCACTATCGTCTTCTTTAACTTGAGAATCTATTTCTTTTATTTCATCTAAATTATATTCCTGATTTTCATTATAATTTATTAAACTATTATCTATAAAATTAATACTTAATTCAGATAATATATTTTTTTCTTCTATAGAACAAGCCAAAAAATATTCATAATCTTCTAAGAATAAAGAATATGCATTTTTATTAAAATGAAAATGTTCAAAATTAAACAATACTTTTAAAATTGTTGATTCTATTATTTTATTTCTATGACCTCTATTTTTATAATTATTGTTATTATCTACTGATATTAAAATAATAGCTCCTATAACTATATAAGCAAATATGCTTAATTCTAAAAAAAAAATAGAAAAAAATGTAAACACTGAATAAGAAGTAAAAAAAGTTATTGTTATATTTACAAATAAATCTATACATACGGTATTTCTTTCAACTATTCCCCAAGCAAAGTTCGAAAATTGCAGGCTCTGTGGGAATATCAATCTCTACAAAATAAGTATTAAACTTTTATACTTAAAAGGAAATGATGTAAATATATTTATTTTATGGGGGAATAATTTAATTTTACTTAATTTTTATCAAATTTTAAATTAAAAGAAAATAACATATGAAAGATAAATTGTTGATTATTCCAGGAAGTATGGTAATTTAAAAAATAAAATATCTATGTAATATATGATTTGATTAAAATAAATATTATAAATCTTCTTTATAAAATTGTCATTTATATTAAATTTATTTATAAATAAACATTTTTTAAAAATACTGGTCATAAATATACATATAATTAACATTATAACAAATTACCATATTCCAGGAAATTTAACCTCCCTTTTATTAAAAAAAAGTTTGGGGACTCAATTTTATGGTACAAAGTATCTCACTAATATATTGCTACTATAATAAATCCTAAATAGTTTTAAAAACAAGGGAGTTAAATTTTATGGAGGGGGTGGGGGGCTCAATTTCCTGGAATACGGAAAAATCATTTTATTAGCATTAATGGGATCATATTATAGGAAGAAATATTTTTAATATTATTAAAACTAATATATGATAACACAACAATTAGAATTGCCTTGACTCCATATTTTTTTTGCCCTTAGTCCCTATGATAATAATTGTTTTATAGATGTCTTTCACTCCAACGATAAAAAATTTTAATATCAAAAATCTAGAAAATATTTTTGGGGAAAAAGAATACAAATTACAGTATCCTAATAAATAAATATAATGTTTTATTGAGAATATATTTTTTTGTATATTAATATTTGTATTGATTATTATAAAAAAAGAAACTAATAGTATATTACAGTAAACCTCACCTTATAATTCCCTCACAGCTTATTACCCACCTTTCAGAAATTTTTTAAAACTTATAGGGGGTTCATTAAAATTTTACAACTTTGGGAAGGTATGAACAAAAAATATGTGCCAACAAACAAAAAAATAACAAATTGTCAAAAATATTATAATTTTTTTTATTATTTATATCTTATAGGGGGTACAATGTTAATGATACTATTCTAATTTTTAGGGGATATATTGTCAATTTCTGAACTTATAGGGGGTATAGTGTCAATTTTGAAACTTATAAGGGTATAATTGCAAATTGCAAATCTATCCCCTATTCCATTTCTACATCTTTTTACTCCCCCCTCAAAATTCGATAAAATTTGATGCTCAAGGGGGGTATAGAAAGGTGAGGTTTACGGTAATAGTATTAACTTTTTAAATATATTATTGCCTAATAGAAATATTAAAAATAAAATTACCGTATTTTAGGAATTTGAACCCAATCTAAATAGAATCCTCTCAAAATGGCCCAATTGTATGAAACTTTTTTTGATTTTATAGACTAAAATAACTATATTAGAACCCGCCTGGAAAATACTCTAATTCTTGAAAATTTTGCGGGGGTTTTATTTCCTAAAATATGATAATAATATTCCAAAAATTTAGAATTATTAATTATTATTATAAAGCAAAAATGCTTATTTTCTTTTTTATTATTCATTATATCTATTTTTTTAAATTTTTCAGTTATTTCTTGAAGATCATATCTTTTTTTAACACGGTTGAATTTAACTATTTTAGAAATATTTTTGCAACATTCTATTATATCAACTATTGTATTGTTTATTGTTGAATAAAAAAATAATAGAAGAAAACCTTGGGATGAAATAAGTAATATATTAGAATATAAATCTTCTAATGTAATACTCCTTTTTGTTTTATTTATTAATAAAGTAATTAAATATAAAATTGTAAATATTATTCCTATTGAAACAGTTATAAAGTAATCAATCCATAAGTTTGTCAAATGTTTATAATAATTTTGTTTTATATAATGAATAATTATAGAAAAATAAATTATGCATAGTAATAAAAAAGCAATTATTACTATGATTATTGCATAATAATTTATTTTATCAAAATTGTCATTTTCAGGCATTTTTTGATTATTTATTATTTTAAAAAGTTTTTTAATAAATATCGTATTCCTAGAAATAATCCCCCTGAGGAACCAAAATTGACCTTTTTTTTGAGCGAGGGGATTTTTAGAAGATGACGTCATTCTATATTCCAAAAAAGTTTAGGATGTTATATAATAAAATAAGATCAAATTTTTAAAAATTATCGAGGGGGGATTATTCCGGGACAATTTTGATATTTGAAATTAAAAATTTTATTGGGGGGATTAATATTAATCTTAGGGTGAGATTATTTCTAGGATTAAGGTATTTTTTTTATCAAACCTTTTTATAATCAGTTAGTCAATTATCGTAAATTTCATATTAGTACCCCCCTCGGCTATGGAGCATGCCAAAAATTTGAGGGGGGATACTATGCCGAAATCATCAATTTCATTAAATTTTTAATAGAAAATTAAATTTAATAAATTTAACGACAAATATATATTGAATTTTCTTAAATTTAAAGGGGGGTATTATTCTGAAACAAAAAATTTAGGGGGGTCGGCCAAAAATGAAGGGGTACTATTCCTAAGGGAGGTACTAATGTGAAATTTAAGGTAAATAAAATAATATATATAATTTTTGAGGTTTTTTTTATAAATATTATTAAAATAATTCAAAATTATTTAATTTATGTTAAATTTGAATTCAATAATATAATCATTAAAAAATGATATATATAATAAATGCATTAATTTAATATATAAATAAAGTATTATAATGCTGTAATTTATAGTAAATGTCCTTTGCTTTGAAATGCTTTCCTCATTTTTGAGAAAATTTTCATTGCAAAATTTTACACCCGAATTCCCCCGAAATTTTGATCAATTTTATTTTATTAATTAAATAGTAATTATTTTTTTAATTTAAAATTTTATTTTTTTTTTATTTTTTTTCATTAAATTTTTCTCCAAAAAGAAAGAGATATTTTTTATCCAAAGCGGGAAATTACAGTAATTTGAATATATATTTAAAAATTGTTCATAAAAAGGGCCTTATTAAAAGAAAATATATTACATTGAAAGTCTCATTAACTGCCTTGAAGACCATTTTAATGGAAATTTTTTAGGGCTTAAGGCATCAGAAAATTAAAGAATGGCATAATTCCATCTAATATAATATCATAAAATAAAAAGGATTAAGAAATAAATAATACCACAAAAAAATAGTAATTTCTTCAATCATTTCTCTTTAATAATAACATTTGGTTGATGATGCCCTTTTTTGACCAAATTTTGGCGGTCAATTAATTCAGACGAATACGATATATTGTTTTCAACTTAAAGATTTAATGATTTTCACAATTGTTTGGAAAAAAATTGAAAGAAATATACAATATCTTTCAATTTCACTAATTCCATTTTCTCCGATTCCACTTTCGTCAAAAAAAAATTAGATAAAAATAGGTATAAAAAAGTTAAAAAATTTGGCCGAAAGTCCAATTTGCCAATGTATAATTGGAGAAAGAGGAAACACCAAAAAAATCCTAGTTCATTACTTTTATTTTTTCTTTCAAAATTCCAAAAAGAAATATATTAAATTAAGAAAATTTTGAATTTAATAATATTGATTAATAATTTAATTGTTTAATATTTAATATTTTTATCTTATTTAATAATTATATTTTTTAAAAATTATTATATAAGATTCTTAAAATTGTCCATTTAAAATAAATGTCGGCTAAAGAAGAAATTATTCCTACAGAAGAAGAAAAAGAAAAAGAAAAAGCAAATATGAAAATAACCCTTATCCCTAAGGTAATAATAAAAGGTAGTTTGCCAAAAAATGAACTAAAGCAAGAAATTGAATATGTAAATGAAACCTTGGAAAATCAAACTCTAAAAAATAAGGAATCTGAGACAAAGATAGAAGAAGAAGAAAAAAATATAGACAAAAATATTCAAAAATCTGATATTAATGAAATTACTCAAAAAAACGATGACAATTCTTCTAATAAAGAAAAAAAACCTGATATAATTATTAAAGAAGCACAAAAAGAAGAAATTATTTCACAAGATGATTTTATGGAAGCTGGAGATTCCAAAAACTTAGAAAAATGTGAAAAAAAAGAAGAAATTATAGAAACAAGTGAGAAAATTGAACAAAATGATCAAAAAAAAAGTGAAATTAATGAAAAGGGAATTAATGTTCAAAAAGAAAAACCAAAAGAAGAAACAGGAAAAGTAAATTCGGAAAAAACAGTAGTAGAAGAAAATAAAGAAATAGTACCAACTGAAAAAGAAATAAATTATGAAGATTTCTGGGGTATTAGTGAAGAAAATGCAGATGCTAATTCCAAAAAAAATACTACTACAAATAATAATAATAGTGCTTGGGGTGAAGAAATATCTCCAAAAATAAATGAACCTAAAAATACTAATAATAACGGAGATTGGGGAAGTTCAATTCAAAATGATAATAATGCTTGGGGTAATTCAGATGAAAATCAGAAAAAAAATAATAGTGATTGGGGAAATAGTAATACTAATGATAATCAGAAAAACGACAAAACTATAGATATTCAACAAATGGAAATAGAAGATGATAAAGATATAAGAGAAGATATTGGCCCTCTCCCAGAATCAAAAAGAGCAGAAGATACATTTGCTTACTTAGAAGAAAAAGAGAAAGAAAATAAAATGACATGGTTTAATAGGGATGGAAGGAATAATGCAAATGATCCCTTTATTCAAAGAGAAATGGACAGATTATTAAAAGAGCATGAAGATTTTTTAGCTAAAAAAGAAGATAAAACTGCTGATATGGAATCTATTGATTTTAAATTTTATTTTGTAAAAATATATTCAAATGAAGAGCCAATTGAATTAAAAGATGAAAAAAAGCCAAAAATTAGATTTCAAAATCTAAATAAACTTCCTGAGGTATTGGCTAATAATATAAAAAAATTAAAATTCGATTATTTGACACCAATTCAAAGAATGGTAATGCCTTATATTCAAATAGGAAAAGATATTGTTTGTGTAGCCGAAACTGGTTCAGGGAAAACTTTAGCTTATTTATTTCCCATAATTGGACAAATGTTAATTACTGGAGTTCCAAAAAATCCATTTATTGGAGAAACACAATCAAATAACAATAAAAATAAAGTAGCTTTCCCATTATCTTTAATATTAGTACCTACAAGAGAATTAGCAATTCAAGTAAATAATGAAAGTAAAAAATTATCTTTTAATACTGGAATAAGAACTGTTGCAGTATATGGAGGAGACGGCAAAAGAGATCAAATATTTGAATTAGCTAAAGGATGTGATATATTAGTAGCTACACCTGGTAGGCTTATTGATTTAGTAGAAAAAAAATTTATTGATTTAAGAATGGTAACACATTTAATATTAGATGAAGCCGATAGAATGCTTGATCAAAACTTTTACCCCGATATAAAAAAAATTTTAGAAAATGTCCCAAAAAGAAAATTTCGTCAAAATTTATTATTTAGTGCTACTTTTGATGATGATGTTAAAGGTCTTGCTAAATTTTGTCTTAATAATTATTATTTCTTTAAACCTGTTTTAGAAAGCCCAAAACAAATTAAACATGAATTTATTCAAGTTTATAATAATGAGGATAAAATTACTAAACTAAAAAATTATTTAAAAAAAGATGAAGTTAAAGATAAATCTATTTTAATATTTTTAAGAACAAAAGCTGGTGTTAATGAATTAGGAAGATTATTAAGTGAAGAAGGAATAAAATGTTGTACTATACATGGGGATAAAATCCAATCTGAAAGAAATAAAAGTATAAGAGAATTTATCTCTGGAAAAAATAATGTTTTAATTGCTACTGATGTTGCCAGTAGAGGTTTAGACTTTCCAAAAGTATATTGTGTTATTAATTTTGAAATTCCACAAAATACTGATGATTATATACATAGATGTGGAAGAACTGGAAGATCTGGGCAAGAAGGAATAGCTTTAACATTTATTGATGGTATTGATATAAGTAGTAGAGAAAGACTTATAAAATTTTTAAGAAATCAAAATCAAGAAATACCAGACTGGCTAAAAGATTTAGAATCTGAAAAAAAATTCAGATTTTTTGGATCAAATAGAAGGAAAACAGGGGAAAATGAAGATAATTTTAATAAAAATGATAACTCATTCAAGAAGCCTTTCAAAAAACAGAGTGGCAATAATAATGGAAGCTCATGGGGCAATTCAAATAATAATAATGAAAGTAATATATGGGAAGAATCAAATAAAAGTAACAATAATAACCAAAATGATACATGGGGAAATGATAATAATAACAAAAATAATAATCAAAGTAAACCGTGGGGAAGTTCAAATAATAATAATAAAAATGATTCTTGGGAAAATTCAAATGAAGATAATAAAAATAGTAATAATAATTCTTGGGGAGCAGATAATAGTACTAACAATAATAGTTCTTGGGATGATAACAATAAAAATAATAATCAATCATGGAATAATAATGATAATTTGGATACTTCCTCTCATGATGAAAATAATAATAGAGGCAGAGGAAGAGGAAGAGGCCGTGGAAGAGGGCGTGGAAATGATGGAGGAAGAGGTAGGGAAAAAAATTTTAATAGAAATAATGATAATGATTTTTCGTCAAATAACAGCAATAATAATAATTCTAATGAAAATGTTGAAATTCCTGAGAATTCTCATGATGAATTATTTGTGAAAGGAATAGGATATGATTCAACTGAAGATGATATTAGAGAGACATTTAGTAAATATGGTGAAATTGCACAAATTAAAATATTAAAAGATAAAGAAACACAAAAAAGTAAAGGTTCTGGATTTGTTAAATTTAATGAAATAATATCTGCTGTTAAAGCTTTGAATGATGCTGATAATTTGGTATGCCAAGGAAGAAATCTTTTAGTTAAATTTTCAAATAATAAAGAAGGAGAATTAAAAGGAAAGAAAAAAGGCCCACGAAAAGATTTTAATAAAAATAATAATAATGAAAACAATAGTAGTTTCCAAAATTCTAGTAATGATAATAATAGTAATAATATATGGGGAAGCAATAGTAATAATGATAATAAAGCTTCTTGGGGAAATTCCAATGATACTAATAATAATACATCATGGGGAAATAATAATAATGATAATAGTAATACTGTTTGGGGAAAAAATAATGATAATAATAATAATACATCATGGGGAAGCAATAATAATGATAATGGTAGTAGTTCTTGGGGATACAATAATAATGATAATAGTAGTAGTGTTTTTGGAAAAAATAATGATAATAATAATAATTCTTCTTGGGGAAAAAGTAATGATATTAATACAAATAGTTCTTGGGAAGGAAATAACACAAATAATAATGTAAATAATAGTTGGGGAACAAGTGATAATAACGAGGATAATAAACAAACTAATTTTCATAATAGCAACAATGAAGAAGGGGGACGAGGAAGAGGAAGAGATAGAGGAGGTAGAGGAGGAAGAGAAGGTAGAGGAAGAGGAAGAGGGAGAGGAAAAGACAGAGAAAGAGGAGGATTTAAAAGGAAAGATAATAATGAAGGGGGCTCTAATAATAATGAAAATAATGGTAATGATAATCCATGGCCAAGTCATAATAAAGAAACTTCAGATGATTTTGATAATAATAATAATTGGGGTCCAATCAATAATAGAGAAAGAAGTAGAAGCAAGGATAGGAATAATTGGTAATTGGGAATTGTTAATTGTTTTTTTATTATGATTCTTTTTAATGATTAGAATTATAATATATATTTTTATATTTTAACTAATATTTTAATTAAATATATAGAGAATTTTTATTTTTTAGAAAGTTGTATAGAGGTTCCCCCTTTTTTGAGCCCTCACTCCTTTCAAAGAGGAGTGAACAACTATGAGAAAAATGATAATAGTTCTTGGGATGATAACAATAAAAATAATAATCAATCATGGAATAATAATGATAATTTGGATACTTCCTCTCATGATGAAAATAATAATAGAGGTAGAGGAAGAGGAAGAGGCCGTGGAAGAGGGCGTGGAAATG
>JAJMZN010018718.1:0-13138 GCA_023807165.1 Diplodinium dentatum
GTCTTTGGTCTTGGCAATAACAGAATAATCGACGTCAACTACTTCGTTATATATGCCTGGAAGAGACGGATCAAACTTCTGTTTACTTGGCTTGGAACCTGGGCTAATTCCTTTCCCAATATGGCAGATAACACCAAACGTAATGCAAGTACCTATACTAATCCCAGACCTTATTATGATGCTGTGCAGAATGTTGGCACTGATGAATCACATCAGCTATTTGAAGGCAAACTGCATACGCTTGGTGCGGTAAAATTATATACAGCCATTATTCCAGAGGATGAAGGTATGGAAAAATCCAAGATTGTATTTATGCGTTCTCTCAAGATGCATGTATACACTCAGAAATTTGCTCTATCAAATACAATTGCTGCTGTTTTCGTCTGTGATAACAGATATGGAAACAGAATACTTGGGCATTTGGAACCCCCTTCACACAACGAATGGAAAGCAAGTAATTGGAAAGATGAAAGGAAAAGAATTGTTCCTGAAGGTCAGCAAGCTTTGGATGAGATTCAGGAATTCATTAAACAATGCTTCCGTTCATTAAGCAATTCCGAGGAAGGTGACAGTACTGACATCACTGAGTTGGAAAACTATCTTCCCATTCCTTCTGATTTGTTGCCAGATGACGATGAAGAAACAAAGGCTAAGGGAAATGATCCGAAGCAAGGCGAACTAGGGGATGTAGATGAAAATGGTACGCATGCGACTACTCAGATTGATGAACCAATCGACGAGAGTAAAGAAGTCAATGGTGAGCCAGACAAAGGCCAAGTCACATCTGTTACATCGGGAGGTTTCTCCGAAACTGGAGGTGGAAAAGACGGAGGTGTTCATCAACGGAGCAAAGGAAAAAAGAAAAAGCGCGGGAAAGGAATTAGCCCAGGTTCCAAGCCAAGTAAACAGAAGTTTGATCCGTCTCTTCCAGGCATATATAACGAAGTAGTTGACGTCGATTATTCTGTTATTGCCAAGACCAAAGACGGCAAGCTATGGCATGATATCTTCATTCAAGTTGATGACAATTACGACAATGTGTTGATGAATATCATCGTCTGTGGCGAGGGTAGTGATGAAAAACTTGCTATTGCAGAAAGCGACAAAGGAACTCGGAATGAGAACCAGGTCTATGGACTAACACTAAGTGCAGGTGTTAATAAAGTGAGCGTGAGATTTAATGATCAAGTTAGACATACCTTAACATTGGAAGTATATGAAAATTGAAAATGTAGCATTCCCATATCCTGTGCTGGGCATTGGAAACGATATCACTTCCAAATCAGCATGTCAATATAAGGTTGATCAGAACAACTATGAATATCTGATTACGATTGACATTCAACTGAACAACAAGAGCATCGAGGACTATATCAAATACGATTTGGCTGACTATATTTGTGAGATAGAGTGTACTTCAACCTTTATCAGGAAATGCATTCCTTCCAAGGATGGTCATTTTGATATCAAACTGTCCAAGTCCGAGATAGCCCGTGAAGTCACTGTCGAATTGTCAGTTGTGGTCAAAGAGAGTATTGAGAACTACGAGAACAAACAGCTCAATCCCATTTATTCTGGTTATCAGATCTCATTGGAGCCAGGCGATTTGATGGCATACATCGGAAAGTTCAAATTCAATGCAGACATTGTTTTTGAAAAGCTCAAGAGGATAGATACCTATATGATTATTCGTGAGGATGCCACCATTGCCCAAACTGATTTCAAACTGGACAGCGTTGATGGTAAAATTGAAATTCTGATTCCATCTGTGATGTACAAGCATTATAAAGAAGTCATAAGGGGAAATTCCTCTTACGCTGCCATTATACATGGCTCATTGGTATTCAACGCTCTTCTTGCTGCATTGTATAATATTGATGCCTATCCTGACAAACTTTGGGCAAGATGCATAAAAGAACGCATAGAGAAAGATCCAGAGATTGCCAAGCTGGATATTGACCCATCTGATGAGGATGACAGAGAGGAATTGCCAAAGTTAGCCCAGGCACTTCTGGGCGACCCATTCAAACGCCTGTTCACGGGTATCGAGAAGATTCACGAATCGTTAAACTTTGCCCCAGAGGATTAAATATGGCTATACAGAAGATATTTACAGACGGATATGCAAGCGCCCTCACCAATAAGGTTTCAAGAGGCGAAGAGCTGAGTCTTTACCTGAACAAGGAGTTCGTGTTTGACGAATCCGAGACTGGCTGGGTTGGCGGATTGGTCCAACCAGAGGGGCTATTAGATAAAATGATGGCTTTATCAGACAAAAGTCAAGATTTGGATGCTGCCATTACTCTATATGAGAGTTTCAGTCAGTTGCGCCCTGTTGTAGCTTCAGAAAAGCCTTTCTGGATCTATTTGGGTCATGCAGACCTTTACCCCTATATGCACAAGAGATTCTTGAATGACGTCACGCGTCTACTTCAGAAAGATCCCACGAAGCCATCTGTCATATTGAACCGTTGGTTCTTCCCCCGAGAATTTGTCAGAAACCATCTTGCAGGTATGTGGTGGGACGTTAAGTGTACGATTGATGAAACAGATAGTGATCCCTATATCTATACGAGAACCCTATTTAAATACTACGATATGCGAAGCATCAACTTCGCAAACTTCAAGATGTTTAGGAACAAAGCTCAGGTAAAAGGCATCTTAAAATGTATTGGTGAACATCCTGATATATTCGACACCTATTCTCAAGATAGAATAAGATATGTAACCAAATACTTTAATCGACTTGGGGCAACCAAGCAATTGATCGCACTCCCCTGGGAGTTCTTCTATAACACAGTGGAATCTCTTTTAGACGAAATCAGCAAAGTGACCGATTCTGGCAAAGAAACCATCATTGACACTCGTACTGAGAAAGAGAAACAACTGGATTCAGACTGGCAAAACGAACAAGAATAATAAAAACTATAAAATATGGCACGAATTTACGATAATATTGACATGAAGTTTGAGGATGGTCTCAAAGGTATCATGTCTGACGACAAAGTACTGAGGGTAGATTTCTGTGTAGGTTATTTCAATTTAAGAGGATGGAGTCTGATCGTTGATCAAATAGACAATCTACCGGGTGAAGATATTTATGAAGGTGAAGACCGAAAACACAGAACATGTAGATTACTTGTTGGTATGCATCGTCCATCTGATGATTTGGTAAAACAGATGTATTCAGCTAAGAAACAGGCTTTACCTGATGACAAATATGTCAACGAATGCAAGTTAAAGATTGCCAAACAATTTCGTGATCAATTGCTATTAGGCCTACCCACCAATCAAGACAAGTGGACACTTACTCGGCTCTGTGCCCAACTTAAAGAAGATAAAGTTTGTGTGAAACTTTATCTTCGCGAGCCTCTACATGCCAAACTCTATGTAGCACATAGCCCCGATAATTTTCAAAACCCAAGATTTGCTATCATGGGTAGTAGTAACCTTACACTCCCTGGACTAACTAAACAAGGTGAACTGAATGCTGATTTCGCAGACTTCCATGATGCAAAAACCCTTTCAGAATGGTTTGATGACCGGTGGAATGACCGCTTTTCAATTGATATCACCAAGGAACTGATAGATGCAATTGAAAACAGTTGGGCTGGCGAGAATCTCATTCCACCATATTATATTTATTTAAAGACAGCTTATTATCTCAGTCAGGATGCTCGTTCTGGTATCAATAGTTATGAGCTGAATTCAACATTCAAAAAAGAGCTTTTCCCTTTCCAGCAGAATGCTGTGAAAATGGTGATGCGACACTTGCTGAATGAAAAGCATAAAGGTGCTATGATTGGCGACGTTGTAGGTCTTGGAAAGACCATTACTGCGTGCGCTATTGCAAAACTATTTGAAGAAAACCTGCTTGCACGTACGTTGGTTATTTGTCCTGCTAACCTTCAAGACATGTGGCTTAAGTATTTTCGCAAGTACGATTTGAAGGGTGAAATCATGTCTAATGCTAAGCATATTGACCCAGAGAAGATGTTCTATTATCGATTGGTTATCATTGATGAAAGTCACAACTTGCGTAATCCGCAGGGATCGCGTTATCGCGATATCAAGAACTTCATTGCAAGTCAGGAGAATAGCGTTCTGCTCCTTACAGCCACTCCTTATAACAAGGATTTCCGAGACTTAAGTACACAGTTAAAGCTCTTCATTGCTGATGACCAAGACTTAGGAATACGTCCAGAAAATTATATTAAAGATCTGGGAGGAGACAATCAGTTCCGTTTCCAACATTCAGATATAGGAATCCGTACCATAAAAGCTTTTGAAAAAAGTGAATGCGTGGATGACTGGAATGACTTGATGAAACTATTCTTGGTTCGAAGAACGAGAACATTCATCAAAAACAACTATGCCGAAACAGATGAAACGGATGGTCGGAAATATTTGCAGTTTAGCGATGGAAGACGTTCCTATTTCCCTGAGCGCAAGCCTAAATCTGTCAGATTTAAGACGGAGCCTGGAGACCAATATAGCCGTCTATATTCTGCAGAGATGATAGAATTGATGAGTGAATTGGAACTTCCCAGATATGGTTTGACCCAATATGTCAGTGAAACAAAATCAAAGGATGCCAGCCAGCTTGAAAAACAGCTGTTAGATAATCTATCACGCGCTGGAAAACGTATGCAGGGTTTCAGCCGTAGCACTTTCTTCAAACGTATTGATAGTGTCGGTTTTTCTTTCCTGCTTACCGTTTATCGTCATATTCTCCGCAATTGTGTTTTCCTCTATGCTATTAAGAACAAGTTGAAACTCCCAATTGCTGATGAAAACCAACTTCCTGACGAGTTCATTGAAGATGGGGATATCAATGCTATCTTCGACATGCAGGGGGCTCTGGATCCCAATGGTGACGCTGACGGACTCTTATCTGTGCCAACAGATATTAACTTCTATATGCAAAAGGCCGAAGAGTATTACCAGACCATATCAGGGAAAAATAATGTAAAATGGATTAGTTCTGGTTATTTCAAGCCATCGCTCAAGAAAAGACTTGAAGAAGATTGCGATGTGCTTATTAACATGATTAAGCTCTGCGGAGCATGGAACCCTTCTTCAGATGCCAAACTGAACAAGTTGGAAGACATGTTGAAGCACAAGCATAAGAATGAAAAAGTATTGATATTCACACAGTATTCTGATACGGCACGCTATCTGTATTACCAATTAAAGCGCAGAGGTGCTGAGCACATCGACATCGCTACTGGAGATAGTGAAAATCCGACAAGAGTTGCCGAGAAATTCTCTCCTGTCAGTAATGAAGTAACCGTGCCAGAATCGGAACAGACGCGCATATTGATTGCTACTGATGTGCTCAGTGAAGGTCAGAACCTTCAGGATAGCCACATTATTATCAATTTTGACTTACCTTGGGCTATTGTCCGTCTCATCCAGCGAGCAGGTCGTGTGGATCGAATCGGACAAGATGCAAAAGAAATATTCTGTTACTCTTTCTTCCCTGCCGATGGCGTGGAGGAGATTATCAGTTTGCGTGAGAGATTGACAGCACGTATAAATACTGCTGCTGATATCGTAGGACAAGACGAGATTTTCTGGGAAGGTACTAAGGAAAATCTAAAAGACCTGTTTAATGAAAAGGCTGGCATTCTGGATGATACAGACGACAATGACGTTGACTTGGCTTCACAAGCATACGAAATATGGAATCAGGCTATCAAGGCCAATCCTAGGCTCAAGAACATCATCCCGAACATGAACGACTACGTTTATAGCACAAAAGCTTTTTCGGGCGAACTAGCCAATGGAATACAAATGCTACAAGATGGCGTGATTACTTATGTCAAGACCTATACAGGCTTCGACATGCTGACGTGGTATGATGCAAAAGGTGAAATCGTGAGCCAGTCACAAAAACGTATCTTAAGAGCAATGGAATGTGCTATAGACACACCTGCATTAGAGCCTCTAGATAATCATCACGATTTAGTAGCAAAGGCTGTTACCAATGTAAAAGTTGATAACACCAGTGCCAGCGGCATATTGGGTAATAGAATGAGTACTCGCTATCGCATTCTGCAACTGCTGGAAGACTATATGCACAACTTAGAAAAGCAGCGTGGTGATTATAGTGATTTGCTTTTCTTTGCCAATGACAAGGTGGACTCCCTAAAAGATGCTATTGATGACATTTACAATAATCTCTTTACAGAATCAGTAAAGACCATTCTCGGAAGAATGCTCAAGCAGAACGTGTCTCACGACGAGATTGTGGACTACATCTTGGAGCTACATGCCAGTGGTACTCTTGTCATTAAGGAAGAAGCTACTGACGTGAATCGTGACAACAGAGTGATATGCTCTATGGGACTAAAATATCAAAACTAATTTAAAGAGGAACTACTATGTTGCAGAAAAAAGAATTCCTTGGATATATAAAAGAGAGCAATTTCTATGAGCTTTTCATAGAAAGCGGTTGGAACAATCCCCAAGGCGACACTAATCTGGGCTTGGTGCAGGATGATAACACTTCATTTTGCTTTGAACAAATTGCTGAGCGTAATGGTTTTAAAATTGTGAAGTGTGAAACGGCTGCGACACCCAATTCATCGCAATGCAAGAAGATAGATCATTATTTGCGAAGAATGGCCAATGATTACATTTGCATTTTCTATCAAGCATCAGGCTTTCATCATCTTTGGCTTGTCCCCGTTAATAAGGTTGATAAACGTGACTTGGTTAGGGTCGAATATCAAACTCTTGACCAGGCTTCTTTCCTCTATGAAAAGGTTGCAGGTTTCTCATTTGAGTTCGGTACAAGGACTAATATCGTTGATGTCCGTGGGGAAGTTCAGAAAGCATTCCTGGTAGATTCTGAGAAAGTAACAAAGAAGTTCTACGATGAATTTAAAAAACAGCATAAGGCATTCACTGCTTTCATAACTGGCATAGATGACTATATTGATGAGGAAAACAAAACAAAGCCCAAGAACCAACAAGTAGAAAACAAGAACAAAAAATGGTATGCCTCTATCATGCTCAACCGTTTGATGTTCTGTTACTTCATTCAGCGAAAACGTTTCCTCGATGGAAAAACGGATTATCTAAATCGAAAGCTACAAGAGGTTAAAGAACAAGAAGGTGATGGACAGTTCTATAATTTCTATCGTTCATTCCTCATCCATCTTTTCCACGAAGGAATCAATGCGCCTCGTCACGACAGCCCAGAATTCCTTAGACGTTATGGTAGAATTCCATATCTAAATGGAGGCTTGTTTGGAGAGCATGAACTGGAAACGAAATACAAAGACATCGACATCTCTGATGAAGCATTTGAAAAGCTCTTCGCATTCTTTGACCAATGGAACTGGCATCTTGACACAAGCCTCACAGCCAGCGGAAAGGATATCAACCCTGATGTACTTGGTTACATCTTCGAGCAGTACATCAACGACCGTGCTGCAATGGGTGCTTACTATACAAAGGAAGACATTACTGAGTATATTGGACGTAATACTATTTTACCATTCCTAATGGATAAGGTAAAAACAGCCACCCAAGACAGCGAAAAGGATTTCCGTAAGGACGGATATGTTTGGAAGACCCTTTCTCAGAGTGGTGATAAATACATCTTCGATGCAGTAAAGAAAGGCTATACAGCCGATTGGCAGAGTCAGATTCCTGACTATATTGCAAATGGTATCGACACTTCTGCTCCCAACTTGTTGGAGCGTCGTAGTCGATGGAATGAGAAAACCAGTGAAGAATTTGCTCTGCCCACTGAAATTTGGCGTGAAACTGTAGAACGTTTGCAGCGTTGCGATTCTCTGCTTAAAAAGGTAGACGATGGTGAAATCACAGTAATTAATGACTTCATTACCTATAATCTTGATATCCGCAAATTTGTCTCCGACCTGTTGACGAATGCTGAAGACCATCGTTTTGTCGCACACTTCTATCATGCCCTGCAAGAGATAACTATCCTTGATCCAACCTGTGGTTCTGGCGCATTCCTCTTTGCAGCTATGAATATTCTGGAACCGCTCTATGAAATATGCATCGATAAGATGGAAAACTGGCATAGAGCTAACCCCAACCTATTCAAAGAAGAGATTGATGAGATAGACCGCAAATATCGAAGCAATCGCCAGTATTTCATTTATAAGAGCATCATACTCCGCAATCTTTATGGTGTGGATATCATGGTGGAAGCAACAGAAATTGCCAAGTTGCGACTTTTCTTAAAAATGGTGGCTGTGGTAGAAGTTGATCTCCGTGCTGAAAACCTCGGTCTTGACCCATTACCTGATATTGACTTCAATATTCGTTGTGGCAATACCCTTGTTGGCTATGCAACAGAAAAGGAATTGGCAAATGACCTCATCTATGGTGACATGCATGCCAATAAGGAATTCCGAAAGAATGTAGAAGACGGAATGGATAAGGCAGCCCATGCTTTTAAACAATTCAAAGTTGTGCAGTTTAAGCAGGAAGAGGATATGGAGGCGTTTAAAAATGCAAAAGACGAATTACGCAAACGCCTTGAAGCTCTTAATAATGATTTAAACCATCGTTTATATGCTTCAACTACCGATGCCACCGTATTGTCATTTGATGATTGGAAAGCAAGTCATCAGCCTTTCCATTGGTTGGCAGAGTTCTATGAGATTATACATGGAAATGGAGGTTTTGATATAATAATAGGTAATCCTCCTTACGTTTCAATGGCCAACATCAACTATATTAAGAACACAAAGGCATTTAAGTGCAGTGACTTATTCGGACATGTAATCCGTAGGGTTCTAAACCTTTTTAATGGTTTTGGTAGACAAGGTTTTATCGTTATGCATAATCTAGCTTTTAGCCGTAACTTTGCTGATGTAAGAAAAGTCCTATTTAAACGAAAGGGTTCCCAATGGTTTTCATTTTATAGCAGAATCCCATCCGGATTGTTTTCTGGTGATGTAAGAGTACGTAATTGCATATACTTACTTTCTCCGTCTGGTGAACAACTACTAACTTCTAGGCTTCATAGATGGTTTACAGAGCAAAGAGACAATTTATTTACATCAGAGATTCAATATGTTGCCTTCAAAAACAATGGATGCATCCCCATGCTCCATTCTGATAATATTCAGAATATTTATGAGAATACTAATGGGATTCACATCTCTCAACTATTAACACAAGATGGGAAACCTTTATTTTGTAAAAAAGTGGGGTATAACTTTCTTTCAATTTCTGAAATACAGCCACCTGCATATAATGAATGTAACGTAATGATAGAACAAACCGGTCTGGATTGTATTAACATAGAAAAAAAGTATTATGAAGAAATCCTCTTATTGATGTGCGGCAAATTCTACTTGTCAAAGTGGCTTACATATGGAGATGATTTTCATGTAACTTCTCGTGATATTATTTCTTTTTCTTTTCCATTTGAATCCATATCAAAATCAGACAGTCAGATTTTGCATAATTGTTACATCAATATGGTTAACAGAATTCCAGAAACAATACAATTCAAACTAAATGCAGGGATTAATGTCGGAACCTATAATACATCCCAACTATGGGACATTACAGATATTAGTGACATGATATTCTTTAAATATATTACTGATTCACCTGTTAAATTAAAAGAAAAAATTGAATCGCATATATGTAAATGTGTGATATCTGGGAAAGTTTGAATAATATATGGAACCGCTTTATTTAGGCAACAAAGATCTGCTTGGCAAAAATCTGACAGCATTCCTTTCAAGCAGAACCGTCGCTACAGACAAGGTGATGGCTTGCTATGACTGGGCTACCAGTCTTAACGCAGAAACCGATTGCGTAGTGAGCGGATTCCAGTCACCTATCGAACAAGATGTTCTTCATTTTCTTCAGAAAAAAAGAATACCAGTCATCGTGGTTCTTGCACGGGCTATGTATAAGCAGATTCCAGAAGAACTGGAGGAAGCATACAACGATGGAAGAGTTCTCTTTATATCCATCTCGAACACCCCTCGAGTAAGCAAAGCTACAGCCTCAATCCGTAATAAATATGTAGTAGACTTAGCTCAAGAAGTCCTTTTCGGTATGTTAGCTGAAAAAAGTTCTCTTAACGAGATATATCAATATGCGAAAGACAACAATAAAAAGATTTTGACTATATGACACAAGAGATTATACCAGATCGACAGACTGTTCAGTCTTGTTTAAGCAAGAAGACATATTTCGTAGATTTCTATCAGCGAGAATATGTGTGGAGCAAGAATACTGTAGACATATTGCTCCGAGACATCTTTTACTCATTCGAGATTTCCTACGAGGAACACAAAGATGAAGAGTTGACAGAAGAGGTTCTCGAACTGTATAACTGGTACTACATGAATGTATTCATTACGAACAAAGTGAACTCTAAGGTATATATTGTTGATGGCCAGCAGAGATTGACAACACTCACACTGATTGCCACGAAACTTTATCACCTGATTACAGATGAGACATTGAAGGATTTGCTAAAAGACTGTATCTTTACAAAAGATATGTTTAAGGGTAACGTCTTTTGTATTGATAATGAGAAACGCAAAGACGTGATGGAAAGTATTCTTGATAACGTACCTTATACAGAACCCATCAAGAATAAAACAGAAGAAACGCTTTTGGGTCGTTTCAAGGATGTCAGTAGATTTATCGATGACAAACAGATGGACGAGGATAAACTACGCGCCTTCTGCATGTATTTCCTCAGGAAACTGGTCATGGTGGAACTCTCTGTCGAAAAAGATGACACTCCAATGGTTTTTGAGGTTATCAATGATAGAGGTGAAGCCTTAAAGCCTTATGAGATTCTGAAAGGAAAAATGGTGGGACTGCTTAGTAAGAATGACACCCAAGCATATTCAGAGAAGTGGGATAAAGCTATGCTCCAACTCCCAGATATGCAAGACAACTTTTTTGGTGACTATCTGAAATCAAGATTCGTAACATCATCAAACACGAAACTTGAAGCAGCGCTGAGCAATATATATCACCGCTATATTTTTGACGTGAACGATATTGCTCAGGAATTGTCATTCAGGAGAACTGATGCTAATCATATCAAGAACATCAAGAACTTTATAGACAACGAACTAACCTATTATGCTGCGTTGTATGCCAAAATACGAAGCAACAAGGATGAGTACTTGAAATATGACAATGAGATTAACGACTTGTCCATGCAATACCAGAACATCATGGCCGCATGTACAATCAACGATCCAAGAGAGGATGAAAAGATTCAGGTGCTTGCAGCAGAAATGGATAGGTTCTGGATGCTATTGAACCTTAATGGTGTTTACGACAGCAATGAATTTCAAGATAAATGCTATAGAATCAGCCAGCAATTGAAGGACGCTGAACTGGAATCTTATCGTAGTATCTACAATAACATGCTGACAGATACCATCCGTCTGAAGAGAGGAATAGAGGGAGAAGTATCCTTGCTGGACTATAATAGTTTTACCAAGAAAAACTATACCAACATGAATACTCGTATGCTCCGCTACTTCCTAGCACGTATTGAACAATACATTTCTAACGAAACTTCTATTGACATGCAGAATAGTGTGTCGGATATTTCGAAGAAAACCGGTAAGATAACAGGTTATCATATTGAGCACATATTATCGCATAATGAGACCAACCGCTCTTATTTCCAAAGCGATGAAGAATTTGAGGAAAAACGTAATCAACTTGGGGGGCTTTTGCTCTTAAGAGGTCTTGATAATATCAGTTCTGGAAATGAAGAATATGAGGACAAACTGAAAACATATAGTAATGGACTAATGTGGGGACACTCTCTGTGCGAAGAATTCTATCACTCTAATCTGAATTTTACTAAATTCAACGAAAAGCTTCAGAAAGAAAATGGTGTATCTTTCAAGCCTTATCAGAAATTTGACAAAGAGGCACTTGAGGAGCGCTCTAAACTGCTATATCAGCTCGTGAAGATTATCTGGGAAGTTGAATAACTATATGAAATAGCTTTCAAATAAAGAACCTAAAAGTAAGAAAAAAGATATGCTCAACCTATTATCTGTAGATATTACAACACAAGCATGTAGATGGATTTCATTAAATCCCTCATACGTGTTATGGCCAGTCTGTCTGGGTGTCATTATTCTCATTATAGTTATTTGCTATGTGTTTAAATTACGGGCTTTTAAGAAAAAAATTCTAGTCGATTACGATAATGCTTGTAATAATTTAAAGTTACTTGCTCCTTTAAAGCCTGCTTTAGATGATGCAAATCAGAAAATTGTAGGTCTGGAAGCAGACAATAACCGCTTGTCAAGCCACAATAATGAATTATATCAGCAAATAAACAATCTAAACAATAGCATCACTCAAAAAGAATCACAATTGCAAGAAAAAGAAGAGTCTATTCAAGCTGTCAAAGGGCAACTTGCTTCTTCGAGGATGTTGTTAGGGAGAGCCAATAAAAACATCCAACAGTTGCAAGAAGAAAATCAATCTGCAAAAAGTAATATCAATGAATTGAGATTCCAGGTGGATTCTCTTAATAAGGAAGTGGATGTCAAAAATGCTGAAATAGCAACTCAAAAAGAGCAATTAGATAATAAAAACAAAATAATAACGGAATTTGAAACAAGATTGTCAGAGAAAGATGGTCTTATTGAACAACAAAACACAAAAATCGAGGAACTCGAAACACGTTTGCATAATGTACCTGATGTAACTGCTCTTCAAAACGAATTAGAAGAGTATATAAGGAGACTTCAGACTACCACAGCAGTTTTGGATCAAAAGGAACAAGAATTAATTGAAGTAAATAATCTTGCGAGAAATCGTGGTGAAACCATTGTTCAACTTCAAAATGACCTTAGAGAAGCAAATAGTCTGATAGAACAGTTAAAAACTCAGATATTGATCCTCACTCAAGAACCTGAGCCAGAGCCAGAACCAGAGCCTGAGCCTGAACCTGAACCCGAGCCTGAACCCGAGCCCGAACCTGAACCTGAGCCTGAACCCGAGCCTGAACCCGAGCCTTGGTTGAGCCGGAGCCCGAACCCATCGCTGAGCCCGAACCCATCGCTGAACCCGAATCGATTGTCGAGCCAGAACCTGTTCAGACGCCTGAGCCAGAATCAGAGCCGATTACAGA
>JAJMZN010018719.1:0-13086 GCA_023807165.1 Diplodinium dentatum
ATTTATTTATAAAAAAAATTTTATTAATACAATTAAATTTTTGAAAATACGCGAATATAAAAATGAATTAAAATATGAAAAAATATTGACCAAAAGTTTTTTAAATAATATTTTTTTGTTTTAGGAAACAAATTTTATATAAAAATAATATATATTATGTTATTTCATTCTATTTCATTTAATGTGTATTGAAAATGGATTATCGGAGTAAACCCCAAAATTATATAATTATTTAATAAAAATATACTAACACAAAATACTAAATAATCTTAATTCAGGAACTATTGCCCTTCATAAAACTACTCCTAGGGTGCGGTCACTATTTAATGGATTACTTTATTTAATTGAATTATTTT
The DNA here is from genome assembly GCA_023807165.1 of Diplodinium dentatum. Lineage (NCBI taxonomy): Eukaryota > Ciliophora > Litostomatea > Entodiniomorphida > Ophryoscolecidae > Diplodinium > Diplodinium dentatum. The sequence goes on from JAJMZN010018719.1 coordinate 357, forward strand.
GACTTATTATAAAATCTTATTAATCAAAAGTTACTTATTAGAATTCATTCCTAAATTAAAACACCACCTTTTAAAATTCACCCACACAATAGAACCCCAAAATTTTTGTAACTAAATTTTATAAATTATTAGTATATCTATTTTTTTTGTCTTGATTGTAAATATTAATAATGATTAGATATCTCTCCATTTTTTATAAAAATATAAAGGGGTTTATTTTATATTTATTTAAAGTTTTAATTCTATTATAGTTTCAAATAACTAAAAATAAAAATTTAAAATAAATTATTTATACAAAAATATAATTTTAAAATTAAAATATTATACTTAAATACCGTATTAGTCGGAATTTAGCGCCCCCAAAAATTTTTGAAAAAGGAGGGGGCGCTAAATTCAGTTAATAATTTTTTAAATTTTTTCAAAGGATTTTTGGGATTTTTATTGAAAAGCCAAGGTATTTACCTTGGGAAAAAAATTTTTTTTTTGATATAAAAAATAATAAAAATATATATAAAATAGGTATATTTTTCAGGGGACGCTAAATTTAGTTAAAATCAATTTTCAGAGAAGGGGGCGCAACTTTCCGAGGAATAAGGTAATTATCATAAAAATAAAAAAACTAAATATAAAAATATGAGGTATGTTTAATTAAATAGAAAAATGATTTGTATGAGGGGATTAGGCCTGAAATTATGATATAAAAATACCTTAAATCTCTAAATTCTCTTTAACTAATGAAAATGGACCTATTTTTAAGGGAGAATGTAAAAAAGTCAAAAAAATAATTAAAAGAAAAACAGAGATATTTTTTAACGTAAGTTGTGGGGTAAATAAGTAAATTTGTTTGACAAATTTTTAATATTTTTTGGGGATAAATATGAGGGAGATAAATTTGAGATTTATGGTATTTAACTCGCCAACATTCAAAATATTTTGAGTGAATTTTTTATTTTTTAAATAATTATAATATTTTTTAAAATTTGCATAGATTTTAACATCAAAAAAATTATAAATAATTAAAAAAAATGACTCAATCTTTAATTATTATTAAAAATGCAAAAAGAATGAAAGAATAAGAAAAACAACCTAATAATTCTCTGAAGAAATTTAAAAATCCATGAAACTATTTCTTATAATTTAGCTGATAATATTTCATAAACCCCATATTTAGCCCCCTTATATATTTTTTTTCCCCCCTTCAAAGTGAAAATGTCCATTTTTTGAGCATACTAATTAATTATTTTTGCCCCTCCCCATTTTCACAAAAAATTCCTCTAAATTTCATTATTTTCACCCTCCCAAAGTCAAAAATTTTACTCCCTAGGGGTCTGAAAAATAATTACTGGGTTTAAGGTAGATAATTTTGATATAAAAAGAAATGAAAAGAATAATTCCCCCTACAAAAATTATTCTATTTATATGTAGTTGAGTGGATTTATTCATTTATTTATGTTATTTAAAAATTAATTGCCTTTGAAATTGGAGCATTTCTTCTGTAAGTTCATAAATTATTATTCAATATATTCATTTTAGTAAATGAAATAATTATGCCCATCAAAGGTTTATATTTTCCTTCAATTACGGTAAAAGTCGTATTAGTACCCCTGTCTTAATAATACTTCCCCTCAAGATTTTCAAATCTCCTGTAATCAAAATCGTCTTAATAATGCCTCCCCCGAAAAAAATTTTTTTAGTTTTGAATTTTCAAAAAGCTTAAATAAAATTTTTACAAGGTAGATAGATACTTTGAAATTTATCTAAAAATTTTTTTGTCAATGTAGGTACCATGAAATTTTATTTAAAATTTTATGCCAAAGGTAGGTATCTTACATTTTTATTTAAAATTTTATCAAGGTAGGTAGCTTGAAATTTTATATAATATTTTTTTGTCAAGGTCAAGGTAGGTATCTTCCATTTTTATTTAAAAAATTTTTGCAAGGGATGTAGCTGGTAAAATTACATTGTTATATATAGACCCATTCTGAAAAAAGGTTCTCGAATTGTAGGGGGGCATTAATACGACTTTTACGGTAGTAGTCTAAATCTAGAATCTTGATTTTAATGAATCTTGTTTCCATGTATAATGATTGCATAATTATGAAATTTAAGATAATACCCTAAAAGTCATAATAGTACCTCCCCCATTTACATTTAAGGATCATTTTTTTAAGGGGAGCTATCTTAATATTTTTTTTAAATTAGAGGACTTTTGTCGGAGGGTACTATTCTTACCACAAATTTTCTTGGAGGTCATAATTTTCGAGTGGATACTATTCAGACGGGGTATTATTGCGACTTTTAAGATAATTAAAAAATATTTATCAATTATATATTTATAAATGTCCTTCATTCTCCTATGTGAAAAATAAGGACTAAATAAAGAAACTTCAATCTTTAGGTAAATTCAGTAAGTTTAATAAAATCTTTCTTATATTTGTTTAACAAATAATTAACCTTCATTTTAATATTTTGTTTTTAGTGATTTTGATGGTGCATTGTTAAAATATTTAAGGTATCAAAATAATAATTATAATTTATAAGATTTCCTATCTTTTCAAATTCCTTATTTAGTTAAAATTTTCAATTATTTTATAGTATCTTTTAATATATTATTTAATCATTTATATTTGAAATAATATTATTAATTTTTTTTAATTAATAAAAAACATTTTATTTACCTTAAAACAGGGAAACAATCTCTTTCAATTCTTATAAGAGAAATTTTTCAGAGGAAGGGGGTCTATTCCTTAACCTTAAGTCTGGCAAATATTTTTCCCCCTTAGGGCGCAAGAATTTTTAACTCTTGGGGGGGAAAAATAATTAAAAGAAAAAAAATTTTGAAAATTTTTATGATTTTGAGGGAGGAAAAAAATTAAGAGACAAAAAATCCTTATTTTTTTTGGAAAATATTGGAAAAAATCTTTCCAATAAAAATTTTTTTGAGAGGAGAAAATAATTAAGAGAAAAATTAATTGCGAATTTCTGGATTTAGAGGAAGGGAAATTAATCAAGAGGGGAAAATAACCACCAGACTTACGGTTTATACAATTTATTGAAATTATATACATCAAAAATTCATAAAATAAAGGGAGGTTTATTTTTTAACATGATTTTTTGCCCCAGAAAAATTTTCATGGGGTGTTTATTTCCTAATTTACGGTAATTATTTTCAACCTTTAAATTATAAAATAAAAAACTGTTTCAACTTTTTTTATGATTATAATACTTATTATGATTAATAATAAAATATACATTATTTAATTAATTATACTATCTTTTCTAAATAAATAATTAAAAAAATTAAGTATTTATTAATTATTATATAAATAAAGAATCTAAAATACCGTATATAGTTGATTTCTGACCCCTCTTATTTTATTCCTCCCTCAACATCCTCTAACTGATTCCAAAAATTTACCAAGGTAATGACCTTGTTATTGAAAATTTTTTAAAAATCCTTACCTTGTTGACTAAATCACGGAAAAATACCTGAATTTTGTTTCCCTCTCAAAAAAGATCCTTAGGAGGGGAAGAAATCAATTATATAATTTTTCTAATATTTTTAATAACTTAATAAATATTATTATCTAATAATTATATACAATAAACCAAGGACCTATTCGAGAAACCAACCTTCCAAATTTTACTTTCTTTTTGATTGCAAATTTTTGATTACGCTATTTAAAATTTAGTATAGAATATCTATTATTTTATTCGCTAATAGGCCCTTATTTTAAGATATTTTTTTAAAATTGATTTATATGAGAAAAAAAATAATTAGTTTACCAACTTATTATTTTATTTTTATTTTAATTAATTTTTTAAAAATATTACCGTTGAGAACATAAAAAAACCTTTAATAAAATCCCCTCAAAAATTTTTTCTGAAATAAATACAGTAGTACTCATAACAGGCCCCTCACCTCAAATAATCTTTTTCTAAAGCCATCAATTTGAAATTTCTCATAATTGACTCTCTCAATCTCTGAACAAAAATTTTATAATATTTAGTAACCAAAAAGCTAAAAAAAAGAAAAATCTAATATTATCAATAGTCCTCCCTCCATTTTTACGCCTTTACTCCGATCAAAGGAAGGGAGTCGCCTATGAGAATTAATATAAATGATATTAGTCTTAATAAACCACCCCTTTAATTTCCTTAATTTTTATTTTTATTTGATTTATTAAAACTATTAAAATTTTAATATTTTTGAGAGATATTATAAATAAACCTAAAAAATATAAATTTTAGAATTGTTTTTGGGAAGCTTATTATGTCCTCAGGTATTTTAATTTTATTACCCTACACCATCGAAATTATCCCCTCCGAAAATTTTCTTTAATTTTTGTACACTGAAATTTCACTTATTTTCCCTTTCCATAATTTATTTAAAAATAAATATAATTAAACTTATAATTTTTAAAATTTTTGTAACATATTTAATCCCCTAAAAAAAATTCACTTTTCAATAGGGCGATAATTTCAAGGGTTTATAGAGCCGTAAAACCATGATTAATCATGCCTGAGTCAGAACAAGGATTTTTTTTGAGGTGGGATTAAATAAGGTAAGAAAAAATTAAAAAAAATTACAAAAATTTAAAACTCATTGACATTTTAAAATAGAAAGACCAGGCCAAAAAAAAGAGGGATTAAATAGCGTTTTTGTTTAGGGAGCCAAAATTTATTTTTTAAGTGAGGATTAAGTAGGAGGAGGTATTAATCAAGGTTTTATGGTAATTATTAAATTATATATCATTTATACATTTTTGACTTTCTTTATTTTTCTTTTCTTCTTCTTCTTGCCCTAATTGAAATTGAGAAGCCAAAACTGCTTTTTTAATATCAAAAGAAGAAACAGATTTGGCCAGTTTCAAAGTTAATTTATGTATTAATTCTTGCACATCTTTCACATTATTTACATAATATTCGGCTTCTGAAGGTTTTTTCCCAACTGTAATACTTATTAATTTTGCTTTTTGATTACAATTCCTTATTTCCTTTTGTTTTAATTTTAAAAATCTAAACATTTTTTCATCACTTGCATCATCACCAATACATAATATAAAATCTGGTGGTTTTTGTTGTTTTACTCTTTCTTTTATAATATAGCTAACAAAATATCCTTTATTAATCCCTAAAGCAACAACTTCTACAAATCCTTTTCCATTTAATATTTTTACATCTTTATTTTTTAATGCAACTTGAAGTTCAGAAGTAATTACACTAGCAAAAGCTTTCCCTAATTCTTGATCACATTCTGAATATTGCCATACTACAGAAAATTCCTTAATTTCAAGAAATGATCCTTCACATCTCTGAGTATATGGCTCTATAATATTTACGCAACTTTTTCTCCATTCAGCATCAAATGTATCGACTATATATTTCCATTGATCTTGGCTATTTGCTTTATAAAGAAAACCATGTTCAGCTGATAATCCTATATTTTTTATACTTCCAAACCAATCTTCTAATTGAGATTTTCCTTTTCCCGCTACTATAAATACACTATTTTTTTTATCATTTGATAAGTCAGTTAATATATTTAAAATTTCTTCACTTGGTCTTCTATCTTTAAATAGTTTGTCTACTTTTACTTGTCCGGTATCTTCACTTGGTAATGTTCCTTCATAATCTAAAAATATTAATCTTTTAAAAGATTGCCCATAAAATTTAGTAATTAAATCAACATTTAATTTATTAAATTTTGAATTTATTTTTTTTAATTTAAAATTAAAAGTATCATCAACTCCTAAATAGTATGTATTCTCATCTGATAATTTAATATTTTTAATATCTTTTAAAAATGAATAAAACCAATTTTTAAAAGAAGATTTTTCTGCATGAACGAAATCTTTATCAGAATATTCTTTTGTTCCTAATTGTTGAAAAGCATCAGAAAACCCTTTTTTTAAAGAATTATAATCGAATGGATTTACTTTTATTGTATTAGCTAAAGATGTATTTACTCCTGATAATTCACTTATAATGCAAACTGATTCAGATTCTTTTTCTAATAATTTTCTTAATATTAAATATTCATAAACGCTTAATGAAAAACTTTCTTGCTTAGTTGTTCTAACAAAACAATTTGCACTTGCTAATAAAGCTAATCTTTCAATATAGGGAAGTGGCCCAGTTTTTATTTCGATTACGTTTTTATCAAATTCATCTTTTATTTCTTCTGTTAATCTATTTATTGTTTCTAATTCTGATTTTTTTTCTTCTCCATTTTCTTCAATATTATTCCTTATTATCATTAATAAAACAACCTTTTTAGCTTTTTCCCCAATATCTGCTAAAAATCTTTTATAAGCTACCAATTTATTTTTTATTGTTATAGGGAAAAATGAATGATCCATTGTAACAAATATTATTTTTCCTTTATATTTATTTGTTATTTCTGAATATTTTTCTTGAAATATTTTCTCTTTTTTATATTCTTTAATTAGCTCTATTTCAGGAGTAACATTTTTAACTCTTATTAAAGCAGTATTTTCTTGATAATTTGCAGCTAAATCACCATGTGTGGTTGATACAAAATTTGCCCCTAATAATCTTTTTGATGTCTTTAAGAAATTTCTACTATGATCAAATGTATGAAAACCTAAAACTTGACATTTTATTAAGGAGGATATTATTTCTTCTCTTGCTGGAATACGCTTAAATATTTCATGAGAAGGGAAAGGGATATGAATATATAAGCCTATAGATATATTTGGCAATAAATCCTGATATTCCTTGCTATAATTACATTTATTTAAAAATATAGTTGGAAATAAATAAAAATAGTAATCATGCAAAAATATTAAAGTTTTTTTTTTCTTCGAAATAAAAGGCAAAATCGTATTACATACTGATTCTATATATTTTTTATATTCTTTCCAATATTCACTGAAATTAACATAATTATCCATATCATTTTCATCTAAAGTAATATAATGGCATAAAGGTTCCAGAATCCCATAATATAAAATTTTTGTTTTTTCATAAACTTCATTATCTACATTTATTAAATACATATTTTTTTCTAACAATAATTTTGAAATTTCCTCTCTTTCTTCTTTAGAATAAATACTTTCATCTTTTAATGATCCAAACCATTTTATATTCTTTTCTTTTTCTATTACTTTATATAATATATGATATAAAGGTGAATTTGTTAATTTTAAAGTAAAAGAATCTTTTTCCTTAACAGGGATAAAAGGTAAATTAAAAGAACACATTATAATATCATCATCTTCCTGAATATCACTAAATTTTTGAGGTTCTCTTTGCTTTTGTTCTTTATCTTTATCTTTTTCTTCTTCATTGTCTGAAACATATTCCAAAGTTTTTAATTTTATTTCTAATTCTGGGTCATTATCATTATTTGAAGATACTTTATTTTGTTTTTCATTTTCTATTTTTATCTTTATTTCTATTTTTTTTTTTTCATCTTCTTTTTCTTCCTTTTTATTTTTTCCTTTTCCCTTTTTTTTTACTTTTTTTATAATTTTTTTTTTACCTGATTTTTTAATTTCTTCTTTTGGTTTTTCTAGATCATCTAATATATTTGAAACCTTTATTTCTTCGTTTATTGGTTTTTCTTTTTTAGGCTTTACATTTTCATTAGTTTTTTTTTTTTTTATTAATTTTTTTTCTTCTTTTTTATCTTCTAAATTTGATGGATACTTAATGCTTGTATTAGGATTGCCTTGAATATCTTCAAGAATTAAAGATGATTCATTATTTATTTGAATTTTTCTGTTCTGATTATTTGGTAAATCTTCCCATTTATGCTCATTATTTGTAAAAAAAACATATTTATATTCCAAATTAATGTTCTGAGATAATAATAATGTATCAGACTTAAATATCTTTTCCTTTTCAAAATATTTTAAATTAACTGAATCATTAATATTCCAATTTTTTAATTCATTTATATTTCCAACAACTCCAACATCATCATATTTTGAACCTTTATAATGATATTCAAATTGAATTTTACATTTTTTATTATCTGACATGTATTTTAATTTTATTAATTTTATGATATTATTTATTACAATATTTTTAAACTTATATACCATAAACCACAAAATAAGGTTCCACCTCACTACAGAGAGGGGCAAAAAAATGTGGGTGCCCTTATTTTTATGCTTGTAAAAGTATAAAAATATCTAAATAACGAAAATAATAAAAATTTTATTCTAAAAATTGTAATATTTTATGATATCTTTCATCATTTTTTTGCTTGCAAAAAATTTTTATAATATCGCCTTAAGTTCTAAAAATTTATTGCTTTTTATACCTTTTTTTGGGTAAAAATGCTCGCAGACATATAAAAAAAACCTTTTTTAGGGGGGATCTTATTTCAACACTTAGAATAGACCACAAAACATTTTTTGAGGGGGTGGGCTCTTATTTCCTGGGGGCCCTTATTTCTTGGTTTACGGTATTTTGTTAATTAAAATATTATAAATAAATATATATTATTAATATTAGTTATATTTTTTTAAAGTTTTTGTCATTAAAAAATAAAAAATGATAAAGACTCTAAATTTTTATAAATATTTATTTAAAATATGAATTGTTTTGCTTGTTCAAAAACTATAAAAATTTCAAAAATTTGCCCCTATTGTGAAATTAAAATATGTTCTTAATCTTGTTTATCTTTACATTCTATTTTATATCATAGTGAAATATATAAATCAAATATACAAAATAATGAAAAAGAAATTGACAATAACATATTCTATCTTTTTGTGCCCCCTATAGGAAAATCTATTTTTCAGAAAGCGGCACAATTAGAAGATTTTTGTGAAATTTGAAAAATTTTTTCGAGGGGGGGCACAATTAGAAGGCAAAAAATAGCTAAATTACAATGTTTTTTCAATATGTTTTATAGAGCTCTGAAAAATTTTTGAGGGGATGCCACAATTAGAAGATTTTTTTGGACTTCGAAAATTTTTTTCCAGGGGGAGCAAAAAAGATAGAATATATTAATAATAATTATCAAAAATCTCCATATATCGTTAAAGGTTATTTATATAAACAAATAAAATATGATTCAATTTATAGTTTGAAAAATTTTGTACCAGTGTTCTTTCATACTTTTAATACCATATTTCCAGGAATTTAGTCCCCCCAGTAATTTTAGCCCCTCTTCTCCATCCCCCAAATTTTATTCTATAAGTCTCCAAAAAATTCGAGGTACCTACCTTGATAATTTTTTCATACCAAAGGTAGGTACCTTGGATCGAAATTCCCGGAATTTTAGGCCCATTCCCCCCTTACAGCCTGACAAGGGGGGGCCTAAATTCGGGGAAATACGGTATATTATTTTTAATATAAATAGATTAATAAATAAAAATATTAAAAGAGTTAATGAAAAGAAAAAATTAATTGGATATGGTTCTTTTGGAAAAGTCTTTTTAGGAATTAATAAATATGATAAAAAATATTATGCAATAAAACATATGGAAAAAAAAGCAATATATAAAGCATTACATTCACTGGATGAAATATATAATGAAATAAAAATACAATCCATGATTTGTCATCCAAATATTGTTAATATACTATTTGCCAATGAAACCGAAAAAAGTTTTGATTTAGTTTTAGAATATGCACCAAAGGGTAATCTATTTTTTTATATTCAAAAAAATGGGTATTTATCAGAATTTAAAAGCTTCCAGTTTTTTATTCAAATTGTAAATGCCATATATTTTTTACATAAAAATAATTATATACATAGAGATATAAAGCCTGAAAATATTCTTTTATTTGATAATAATATTGTAAAATTATGCGATTTTGGTTGGTGTGTAAAAATGATAGATAAGCCAAGGACAACTTACTGTGGGACAACAGAATATATGTCACCAGAAATGATAAATGATGGAATTTATGGAAAAGAGATTGATAATTGGTCTTTAGGTATTTTATTATATGAGATGTTACACGGATATTCTCCATTTAAGCCTCATAAGCCTGTTTTTCATGATAAGGATGTTATTGAGAATATTAGATTTCAGAGAAGTATAATGTTTAATAATAAATTAAGTGATGAATGTATTGAACTAATAAATCATTTAATTGAAAAAAATATTAAAAAGAGATATAATACAGAAGATATTTTTAATTCAAAATTTGTTAAAAATTTTGAAAAGTTAGAATATTTTCTCCCATCTCAAGATATAATTTGTAACAATTCAAATTAAAACTTTTGATTTTTATTATACTTTATATTTAATATATCTTCATTGAAACAAGAAAAATTACAAGTTAATTTTAATTTTGAATTTGTAGATTTTTGAGTTTTTGTTTTTTATAATATATTACCTTAAATCGGGGAGATGAAAAATAATTGCTTAGTTAAAATACATTAAAACCCTGATTAATTCCCCCCAGTCAGAGGTATTTTTTTTATGGGGAGATTAAGTGGGGTAAGAAAGAATAAAAAAAGATAAAAATAAAACAAAAAGGCTTATTGACATTATAAAATGTCAATAAGCAGGAAAAAAAGGGGGATTAAATAGAGTTTTTGCTAGGGAGGAAAAAATTTTTTTGAAGGGGAAATTAAGTAGGGATTTACAATCAGGGTTTTACCTTAAATATTAATATATTCATTTGATTGATTATAGTTGTAATAAAATTTCAATCCTACTTTAAACTTTCCCTTTTCTTTATAAAAAATTATATTCTTTATTTTAATTCACTATTTATTTTAAAGTATATATTAAGTAATGAAGCATATTTAAATTAACTTATAATAAAATAAGTATACATTTGATTAGAAAAAAAAATCACAGACTACATTGAAATATAGGCCTAACATATTAACTTTAATTTTTCTTTCGATTTTTTATAAAATTTTTAATGATTTAAAATTTTTCTTCAAAATATAAGCCCCCCCTTTTTGAAAAAAAGTTTGTCCTATTTGGGGTCCTATATCTTTTTTCATTTAGGGGATGGAGATTATTCCCTTCTATAAAAGAAGCAAGGATATTCCGAAAAATACGGAATTTTAATAAAAAAATTTTATTTTTTTCTTTAATTTTATTTTAAAATATATTTTTTTTATATATGTCATTTTATCAGCTTCAAAAATAATAAAAATAAAAAATAAATAATATATACAGTAATTTAGTTTTTATAATTATATCTTGAATTAATTTTTTTAAAATCTTTAAAAATATAATATTCAAAAATAAAGAAAGATATAACATTTATAATTAAATTACAGTATTCGAATGGCAATGATCATAAATAGGCTATTTTAAGGAAGGTAGATTCTTAAAAAAAATGTCAGTCAAAAGACAATGGTGGTCGAATGACATAGTAAAATACAGTAGTAATTATGAAAAATAAAATACCGAAAATTCATAATTATTTTCCCTTATAGAGAATAAAATTTTGACTTTGGGGGGGGAGGAAAATAATTAAGTCTGCTTTCAAACAAATTTTGATGACAATATATGAAATTTAGGGGAATTTTTGTATGAAAATGGACGGGAAAAATAATTAAGTAGTATGCTCAAAAATTGGGCATTTTCACTTAAGGAGGGAGAAAAATATTTAAGGGGGAAAATAAATTTGGGGTTTACGGTAAAATAAAATATGCCATATTTATAAGATAAATACCGTAATCCACGATGCTATCCGCGCTACGAAATCTCCACGCTATCCGCGGCCGAAACTGAAAAATCGAAACATTGCTCCCCTAAAATAGCCTATTTTTCCACGTATCTATCCGCGAATTGGATAAAATTTTAGTCCACTCTGTAAAAGCATTTCGCGGATAGCATCGTGGATTACGGTACCTTATTTTCCTTATTTTGACCACCCTTGGCCTCTCTCTCATAATTTCACTCAAACTTCCCAGAAAAATCAAAGATATCTATCTACCTTGATAAAATATTTGTACCCAACGTAAGTGGTATCTTGGCTATAAATTTCTGGATTTTAATCCCCTTCCCCTACTATTTGCCTATCGATGAGTAGCCTAAAATCAAGAAAATTGAATATTTAATTTCATAAAATATTATTATATTAAATATAATAAAATACCCTAAATTAAGGAAATAAACTCCCTATTCCATCCATCAGGGGGAGGGGTGCGGGCCCCCTTAGCTGTATCAGGGGGTTAGGCCGCTCCCTAACAAGTCTTTTACCAGAAATTTCTCAGAGGGGGTTTATTCAGTAACATTTTTTTTTGATAATTAAATTTTATTATTTATTATACTAAATTTATTGAAATTATATAGATAAAAATAAATAAAATTTTGAGGGTTTATTTGGTAATATGATTTTTGGTCCAGGAAATTTTTTGAGGGAGGGGCTTATTCTAAGGGGGTTTATTCCCTAATTTATGGTAAATATTTCTTCTGAAATAGAACTTATTTTATTTTAGAAGAAAATGAAAATACAAAAAATTTAAAAAATATTGAAATTGCAGGAAAAAAAACTGTCACAAATTTTTATCCAAAAAGCAAAGAAATTTTCAGCCAAAATAGATTATTAGAAGTAGAAACATGATATTCAAAGAAATGATAATTATAATAACTTTCAAAACAATAAACAAAATTGTATAATAATAGGAAAATTAACAAAAAAAATATACCGTACGAGACATTGTCATGTCAGCGACAACTCATGTCCGGTACCCCTTATCATAAAAACCCTCTGCGACACTTTCATGTCCAGGCATTTTTCCCCCTGAGACAGTGTCATGTCCGGGCATTTT
>JAJMZN010018720.1:0-13010 GCA_023807165.1 Diplodinium dentatum
ATATAAATATTATTAACACTATTTAATTACCCATTGGGTAAATTTTGGAAAGTTAATTTCTAAGTAAATTTTTGATTATATCAATTTAATTCAAAATAATTTAGTATTTTCAAAATTAACATAATAAATAAAACTCAATTTTAATTTGATATATTAAAATATGAGCACAGATCCGAAGCTACTTTTTAAAATATTGCTTTTTAATATTAATTAAATTTGTAAAAGAATATATTATATCGTGAGAGGGAGACAATAATTGATTCTATGATAATATATAAGTTTTCTGATAAAAACCAAAGGGGGGTCTATTCAATTTTTTTCTGGAAAATTATTCTAGGGAGGGGGGTTTATTGATATATTATTAAAGAAGAAATTGATTTTTATGAAAAAAGATTTTATTTCATTAATTTAATATTTACAATTATTATTTATTATAAATCTTTTGTCTAACTTCTAGGCATATCCAATTATAATTACTATAATTAAATAGTGTTAATGAAAGATTTAAATACTTTTTTAACTTCCCCCCAATGGATTTCAAGGAGAGAGGGATTTTCTAAGGGGGATAAAAATTCTGAGTGGCTTAAGAACAGGTCAAAACAATATTATTTATTAATTAAATTTGTAAAGAATTAAAGCATATATAAAAAATATAATTATTATAATATTATAAACAAAGTGAAATTAAATATAAAATTAATATTTAAAATTTCAAATATAATCAGTAAATCAAATAAATCTGAAAAAATAAAATTAGATTAAAAGAAAAATGAAATTTAATTAATGTAAATAAGTCAATTTTCTCAATGGAAAATTCAGGAGTATAGAGGAAGTATTATTATTACTATAATAATATTTATCTTAAAAATAAAATTTTAATAAAATAAAAATTTTAATATTATTTATGAAAACTAATTACTTAAATAGCAATTTATTAATATTAGTTAAAATTAAAATTATAAATAATATAATATAAAAATCAAATAATTTTTTCAAATTCCCTTAATTTATACATAAATCCTAAATTTGGCATAGCTAATCTCCTTTTTGCTTTAATAATTTTATATGCAGAATTAGTATCCTCTTTTTTATATTTTATTAAATAAGCCATTAATATAGTAGTAGATCTTGATTTTCCTTGCATACAATGAACTAAAATATTCCCATCATTATTATTTAAAGATTCATGAATAAATTGAGCTCCTTTTTCAAAATAATCTTGAATTGGAAAATCATTTTGATCTTGTATTTCTAATTTTAAATATTTTATTTTATCTTCAAACATATTTTTACATTCTGATGCACAATTTAAAATATATTTAATATTATTTTTTTCTAATTCTTCTTTATCCTTTGCATTGGAATAGGAACCAAGAAAAATTTTGTCAATTATTTCTGTTATATGAGATGATTGAAGATGTTCTTTTAATTTATTTTTTTCAATATCCTTTGAACATTTTGGGCATTTTTCTATTATAATCTTATTTTTATTTTTATTGACAGGATTTATTTTCTTCTTTGGAGGATTTATATTTTTATCAGTTGTTCCATTATCCATTTAAATTCAAAAATTAAAAAAGAATTTAAAATTATTATTAAAGTATAATATTTTTAAGAAAAATTAAATTCTAATAACATCATCTATATTTTTTTGATATATCATATTTATGGGATCTTAGCCCCATATTATATTCCCCTTCGACAAAATTCCATCTAAAAAAACTCTAAAAAATCAAATCTATCCGTTTTATTAAATGTATATACAAAATGTAGGTTATATGGTTAGAAATTCTAGGATTTTTAGCCCCTCCCTCTTGAAATCAATCGAAGGGGGACCATAAAAAGGAGAAATAAGATAATTGATTTGAGCCTTAAATGCCAAAAATCATTAATAAATAAATTTTTTTAATTTTTTAAAAATTAAACTTCTTGTTTTTATTAATAATAATATATAGTTAAATCCATTATATTAACTATTCCTCTTTTTGATAAAATTTCACGAAAAATTGAGGAATATACAATGGAGAGGGACTCTTCAACCTTCCCTTTTTAAAGAAATATCAAAACAAATTGGGGTATGACAATGGGTTTTATGATATTTTTTTTCTTATATCTAAAAGATTAATATTTACTTTATTATAAAAATAAAAATAAAATGGGAAATAAAACATCTAAAAAAACAATATCATTAAAGGAAGAAAAAGGAAAAAATGATAAAATAAAAGAAATACAAAATCCTCAAGTTAGTACAAAAGATTCATCAAAAACAGGTTCTAAAGAAAATTCTCTTCAAGAAAATGAAAAAGAAAATAATATTATAAGTGAAATAGAAAGAAAAATAGCTAAAGATAAAGATAAAGGTAAAGATGAAGTATCTCAATTTGAGCCAATTTCTAAACAAACATTAAAAAATAAATTAATAAATAAAAATAAGAATTTACAAAATAATAATAATAATCAAATATATTTAATGAAAAATAATATGCAAAATGAATATATTATTGATATAAATAAATATCACCGGAAAATAAATGGAAAAAGAATGAAAATTCCAAAAAAATTAAAAAATTTTATATCAACATCAAAATATACTTGGTATAATTTTGTACCAAAAATATTATATGAACAATTTTCTAAAATGTCAAATATATATTTTATAATAATAGCAATATTGCAATGTTTTACAGAAATATCCAATGCTGATGGAAAACCTATTATTTTAATGCCTTTATGTATAGTAGTTTTAATAAATAGTATAAAAGATTTTTATGAAGATTGGAAAAGAAAAAGATCTGATGATGAAGAAAATAATCGGAAAGTAGAAGTATATGACTTAGATCAAAAACAATTTGTTATAAAAAAATGGAAAGATATTTTTGTGGGAAATATTGTAAAAATAAAAAAAGATGAATATTTTCCAGCTGATTGCGTGCTAATATCAAGCTCTGATAGAAAAACTCATAATTGTTTTATAGAAAGTAAAAATTTAGATGGGGAAACGAGTCTAAAAATTAAAAAAAGCATAAATAATTTTGTAGAAAGATGTAAAGATTTATCTACATTTCAAGGAAAGTTAACGACACAATTACCTAATGAATATATTTATCAATTTGATGCCTTTTTTGATTTCGATCCACAAATAAATAATGAAAATAAAAATAGTAATTATTCTCCTACTGATAGCATTATGGGTATGAATGACAGCAATATTAATCCAAAAAGCCAAAAGAGTTTAATTGGTGAACAAAATAATAAAAATAATACAGATGATTCAAATAAAGAAAATAATAATAATAATGAAATTGATAATAATAATGAAAACCAAATTAATGATGATGATTATTTAGGTGAAGATGAAGATGGTAATTATGAAGAAGAAACTGGTAGAGATTATTCAGTTCATACATATTATACAAATAGAAAAAAAAGATTTTCAAATTTTAAAGATGATAATAATTCAAATAAAGATTCAATAATAATTGATTCTCATAATTTTCTTCTTAGGGGATGTTCATTACGTCAAACTGAATCTGTTCTATGTTTTGTGGTATATACAGGAAAAAATACTAAAATTATGCAGAATTCCCCTGGAGCCCGTTCAAAAACTTCATCTTTAGAAAAAAGAATGAATAAACAAATTAAATATATATTCTTTTTACAAACAATTTTAAGTTTAACTGCATCTTTTTTTTGTTTAGTCCAAATTATAATTACCAGGAGGGACCCTACCCCATATTTATATGAGGGGAAAGATGATCGTCCTTTTAATTTTGAAGAATATGCAAATATGTTCTATGTTATTCTATCAAAAGATAATTTAAAAAAAATATTTACTCAAAAAGACAGTATTTTTACAATGATAAGAAAATTTGTAAATGAAATATCCCCACTATTTGATTTAGATGTTTTTTTATTTTTTATTATTAAATTAGGTACTTGGTGTGTCCTTTTGAATAATTTGGTACCAATAAGTCTTTTAATGACTATGGAATTAGTAAAATATTTCCAAGGATGGTTTATTTCTTGGGATGTGGATATTTATGATAAAAATAAAAAAGTTATGACTAAAGTACAAACTAGTACATTAAATGAAGAATTAGGACAAGTTAGATATATTTTTTCTGATAAAACAGGCACTTTAACTAAAAATTATATGAATTTTAAAAGAGTAACAATAGGCTTTAAACAATATAATAAAATAAAAGATACAGAAGATTCTACTAATTTTATGGCTGATATAGTTGAAACTTTAAAAATAAAGAAAATTGAAGAAAAGGAAAAAGAAAAAATTACAGAAAAAGATGAAAAAAATATTAAAAAAGATGATAATATTAAGAATAGTAATAATAGAGATAATTATGGGAAAATTACAAATGTTTTATTTTTGGATGATGCTGAATTATTAAAAGATTTAAAAATAAATAATTTAGAAGACAATAATTTAAAAGAAAATGAAAATAATGCTGATGATGTGAATGAAATACGTTTAGATCAAGAAAGTAATGTGAATAATAAGATAATCATTTCAAGTTCAAGTGAGGAAGAAGAAGAAAATATTTCTTTAAATAATAATTTAGATTATAATATAAATGAAAATACTTATAAAAAACAGGATATTTCATTTAAATTATCTCAAGAAAATTACTTATCTTTATTTATGACAGCAATATCAACCTGTCATAGTGGTGTAATAAATCAAAAAAAATTTGATAATTCAAAAAAATTAGAATATCAAGCTTCTTCTCCTGATGAAGTTGCAATATTAAATTTTGCAAGAAAATATAAATATATTTTTTTTGGAAGAAAAGATAATAATAAAATAATAATTGAAAAACCAGATATATTAAATAATAACAAGACAATGAATCAAGTTATATATAAAATACCAATAATATTTGAATATTCTTCAGAAAGAAAATCTATGAGTGTTATTGTACAAAGTATCGAAAACCCAGAAGAAATATATCTTATTTCCCGTTAACAAGGCCACATGCTAAAAATGATATTTTCAAATTTTACAAGCCTTGAAAAAATTTTTATAGATTAAATTTTTTTAAAAATTAATAACGTTAATTATGGTAATATTCATATATTTTAAGCATATTATAATTTATATATTACGTAAATATTTTAAGATTATTTTTGAAATAAATTACTCTATGCGGCCTTGTCTAGTCATAAAGTTAAAATAAAATTTTCTTAATTTACTTATGAGTGAGGCCTTATCTGGGGGAGCCCTTGTTAACGGGAAATACGGTATTTATTTATGAAAGGAGCTGATAATGTCATTTTAAATAAAAGCGACAAAAAAAATAAAAATAATCAAAAAATATTAAACAATATAAAAGAAGCTTTAGATAATTATTCTAAAGAAGGATTAAGAATTTTAGCTGTTGCCTATAAAAAAATATCTTTAAATGAATTAAATTTATATCAAAAAGAATATTTAAATGCCTGTAAAAGTACTTATAATAAAAAAGAAAAATTAGAAATTTTATCAAAAAAAATTGAAAATGATTTAATTTTACTAGGTATAACAGGTATACAAGATGAGCTACAAGATAATGTCTATGAAACATTAAGAGATTTTTCTGAAGCTGGAATAAAATTATGGGTTTTAACCGGAGATAAAAAAGATACAGCTAAATCAATTGGTTATAGTTGTGGATTATTTGATGATGATAATTTTAATATATTTGAAATAAATGAAGGACTAACTAAAACTCAGCTTGAATCCAGACTTAATGAATTAGCGGAGCAATTTAATAGCATTGTTGATAAAATGAATATTAAAAAATCGAAAAAAGTTAATAATAGAAAAGCAAGATCTAAAAATATAGAAGAAAATGTGGAAGTAGAAAAAATAATAAAAGGCAAATTTGCATTAATAATATCAAGCGATGAACTTAATATATTATCTTTAAATTATGAATTAGAAATATTATTTTATGAATTAGCTTCAAGATGTAATTCAGTTTTATGTTGTAGAGTAACCCCTATACAAAAAGCAAAAATGGTTCATTTAATTCAAAGGTTTACTAAAATACAAGAGCATAAAGGTGCAAATTATTATAAATATTTGAATCAACAAGATATATATCATAATTTTGAAGATGAAAAAAATAAAAAAATTGCAGGTCCATTAAAAGATTCTATAACAACCTTAGCAATAGGAGATGGGGCCAATGATGTAAATATGATAACTAGTGCTCATATTGGAGTTGGAATAATAGGGGTGGAGGGAAAACAAGCTGCCAGGGCGAGTGATTATGCCATTGGGGAATTTAGATTTTTGAAAAAATTATTATTTTTTCATGGACATGAAAGTTTAAGAAAAAATTCATTTATTATTTGCTATAATTTTTATAAAAATTTTTTATTTGTAATGCCTCTTTTTTATGTTGGCTTTTATTCTGTTTTTTCCGGGCAAACCATTTATGATCCATGGCTATATCAATTATATAATATTGCTTTTACTGTTTTTCCAATTATATGGTTTGGTATATATGATTCTGAAAGAAGTACAACTGAATCTATGAATAATCCAAAATATTATTATAATTTAAATAGAAAATATTTTAATAATTGGAAATTTTGGGAATGGATTTTTTATGGAATAATCCAAGGATTTGCAGTATTTTTTTTTGTTTTTTCATCAAATAATATTTATTCGAATAATATTGATGGAGAAATACAAGATTTTAAATGTTCTGGAGCAATGGCATATTCTCTAGTTATTATTATTGCTAATTTTAAAGTTTTTCAAGTAACTAGTGTTCATGGATTTTTATCTATATTCTTTTTAATAATTAGTATTGCAGCTTATTATGGATTAATTTATTTAATGGATATATATTATGATATGTTTTATTTTGGTATTTTTTGGAGAGTTATTAAAAATTATAGATATTATTTAATTATGGGATGTTTAAGTTTAGGATTAACTTTCCTCGGAGCTGGAATTGTTTATATACAAAAAATATGTTCTAATTTAGATAATAAAGTTATTCATAATAAAATAATGTTTAGTTTTAAAGAATTGAGAAAAAAAAGAGAAAAAAAAAGTAAAAGTAAAAAAGATAAAAAAGGTAAAGAAAAAGATAATGAAAAGGAGGTAATAATTGAAGAAAATAAACAAGATAATAATTTAATAGAAGAAGAAATATTTGAGAATAAATCATTTGAAGATGAGGTTTAACATATATCATATATATAATTAATTCAATAAATAACATTTATTTATTTATTTACTTCTTCTAGTAATTATTATGATACATTAATAAAAATGATAATATAATATTTTTTGGAATATATTTAATATTTATTATTTAAAATATTTTTAATTATATTAAATATAAAATAAGTTTTTTATATATAAATTCCTTTAATATAATAAAAATCTCATCTAAAATGGTAATTACATTATTTTCTGTGTTTATTATGTCCTGGTGTTTTTGAATTTTTTTTAAAAAAAAGTTTTTTTTGAGCAAAAAGTTCACTAGAAGAACTAGATCTGGGGATTTTTTAAAAACACCTTCCTGGACATGTATATAATAACTCAAAATTTTCATTCTAATAGGAAAAAAAAGAAAATATTGTTGATAAATAGATGGGTTAACCCCTCTCTGAAAAATAGGAGGTTGTAAATCCCCAAGGAATTTTTTCTCTTTTCTCTTCTAAACTAATTTTTAAATAAATGTAAAAATATTATATAGGTCGAAATCCCTGATATTTAAGATAATAAAATAAAATAAAATAAAAATATAGACACTAAAAATATAAAAATACATATAAATTAAATGAGTATAAATAATAAGTGGGCTCAATTTGGGTGAGCGCCCAAATTAGAGAATTACGGTATTTTTAAAAATAGAATGATATAGAAAGATTATTTCATATAAAAAAGGAATAATTCCCTAATT
Organism: Diplodinium dentatum; assembly: GCA_023807165.1. Taxonomy (NCBI): domain Eukaryota; phylum Ciliophora; class Litostomatea; order Entodiniomorphida; family Ophryoscolecidae; genus Diplodinium; species Diplodinium dentatum. Next base: position 7,923 of record JAJMZN010018720.1, read on the forward strand.
TATATCTATTCTTATTTTGATTTACATATTTCATTATATTTCCATATTTTCAGTTTACGCATTTTTTTAATACTTTTCCAATATTTAAAGTAAAAAATTTAATTCACATCAGGAAAAAATCTAAATCTCCCAATAGAGCGCTCTGCTCAAAAAATAGCCTATTTTATTTATATTTTTATATATTTTAAATTTTTAAAAAATGATAAAAATATAACGTAGGGACCTTGGCTTTTTTAAAAAAAATGAAAATTGAAAGATAGGTACCTTGAGAAAATCATTTCTTTAATTAGAGATCCCTCCCTTTTTTGGTCAAAAAATCGAGGGCCCAAATTAGAGAATTTCGGTAATTAATATCTTAAAAAAAGTGAAAAATGAAAAATCAAAATTGTGAAATTGTATTTATAAAACTATTTTAATTGATTAAAGACAAAATATTATTTTTATTAGTTTATTTCCTAATATATTTTCCTCTTTCTATATAAATTTAATACATATTTTTTAATATCTAAAATTTTGTATATTTAACTTTTCAGATTTTATCTTTAAAGAAAATTAGGCCTAAATACACTTATTCCCCCTGCAAATAAATGCCTAAAGGTTTATTTAATAATTTCCATAATGTGAATAATTCCAAATTCCCATTTAATATTTTCTATTAAATATTAAATTCTATAAATAATATTTAAATTTCAAATTTTGATAATTTATTTCTTATTCTTTTAAAAATAATTTTAATATCTAAATTACTAATATAAAAATTGATTATATTTTCTATTTTTAGGATTTTAATTCAATCATATATCTATCAGGTTTTTTACCATCATCAGCACGTTTGCCAAATTTATGTTTAGAGTTAGTTGGATCACAATCATATATTTTATCGCCAACTCTACATTGAGTCCAGTAATGTCCAGGGGCATGAACATATCTTGCTGGAATTCCAGCAGCACGGAATAAGGCGACTAATAAATGAGCTTGATCAGCACAATTTCCTCTTTTGTCCTTTAATGTTTTTACAGCTCCTCTTTTAGTATCTGAATATTGCTCATAGTCTATATATTTTTGGACAGCTCTAAATATATTTTTGGCAGTTTCAATTTCTGTAGTTTTTTTTAATTTAGTAGCTGCTGCTTGAATATAAGGATCATTTACCTGGCAATGTTTAGTGGCTTTTAAATAATCTTCTTTTGTTTCCTTTAGAGTAACAAAAGAAAATAATAGTAAAAGTAAAATTATTTTTGACATTTTTATATTAATTTTAAGAATCTTTTAAATAAAAGAATAATAATGATTAAATTTAATTATAAATAATATAATTTAATTTATCTTTTATTAACATTTAATTTCATTTTTAAATATATTAGATAATTAATCCATTTTTAATTCAATTTTTAGTCAAAAAGAAAATTCTTATTTTCTTAAAACCTCACAAATAGTCCCCTCCAAATGTAATGCAGACCCAAAAAATAGAGGGGGACTATTCCGAGACTCTAATTTTGAGGAATTTTTTTTCTCTAAATTTAAAAAACATTTGCTTATTTAGGCATGGGAGGACTTTTTTGAGGTTTATGGTATTTAAAAAATATAAATAAAAATAAAATTAAAAGAAGTATATTTAAATAGATAAATTATCGGGAAAAAATAATATATTTCCTATAATTTTAGTTTTAATATAATAAATATATTAAATATAATAAAAAAGCTAAAAGTTTATATTTTGAAAATATATTAACTTTATTTGTAATCTAGAATTATTATTAAAGAATGTTTTTAATAAAAACAACATTAATAATGCCAAATTGTGTCTATAATTATTTAATAGTTTAAAATAATTAAAAAAGTTTATATTATATTTTATATTAAAATTAGTCTTTACAGATAAAATGCAAACAAGAATTAATGGAATCAGAAAATATCAAAGAAATGAAATAACTCAAGAACTTGAAGATGTTCTCTTTTTTTACCCTGAATCATATTTAAATAATTTAAATTCGTATGATTATAAGCCTTTAAATAAAAATGAAATAATTTGTGAATTTGTTATAAAAAATAAAATAGGAGAAGGGGCTTTTGGTTCAGTTCATTTAGGAATAAATAAACAAACAGGGGAAAAAGTAGCAATTAAAATTTTAGATAAATCAAAATTAAAAAAAATAGAAAATAAAATAAGATTTGAAAGAGAAATAGAAATATTAAGACAATTAAAACATCCAAATATAGTCCAATTATACGGTGTGATAGAAGGAGAAAGACAAATATTTTTAATAATGGAATATTTAAAAGGAAAAGAATTATTTCAATATATACTTCTCAAAAAGAAAATACCAGAAGATGAAGCATGCATATATTTTCAACAAATAATTAGTGCAATTGAATATTTGAATAATTTAAAAATAGTTCATAGGGATATAAAACCTGAAAATATGATAATAAATTATAATAAAAAAGAAATAAAATTATTAGATTTTGGATTAAGTAATATATATGGAGACAAACCAAATGAATTGCTTAGTACAGCATGCGGAAGTCCATGTTATGCTGCCCCTGAAATGATAAGTGGGAAAATGTATAAAGGTGGGGGGATAGATATTTGGAGTGTGGGCGTTGTATTATTTGCTATGATTTGTGGATATTTACCTTTTCATGAGGAAACAAATAAAGAAACATATAAAAAAATAGCTGAAGGAAAATATATAGTACCATCTTTTGTGTCAAAACTTTGCCGAGAATTAATACATAAAATTTTGAATATTAATCCTAAAAAAAGAATAAAAATTTCTCAAATTAAAAAAGATGCTTGGATTAAATTTTATAGTAATGGATTAAATAAAGATGGGCATTCTCTTTTTAGTACTGGACTATATATTAATAAATATGCTATTCCTATTGATGAGGAAATTATTGATGAAATGGAAAAATTATTTAATATTACAAAGGTTAAAAGTCGAACTGAAGTTTTATCAAATAATTCTAATGCATATACGTCTTTATATTATTTATTAATTACTCAATTTTGCTGGAAATAAGCCCCTACGAATTTTAAGCCCCCCCCATTTTTGAAGAAAAAATAAGTCCTATTTTTCACAAATTAGGCCCCCTTCCAAAAATCTTTCTTTTTTCATTGTATTTTTATTTATAATTTTAGAAAATACCCCTATTTTTGTTCATAATTTAAGCCCCTTGGTCAAAAAATAGGCTCCCCCCCATTTTAAAAAAAAATATGCCCAACTGGAGGGGGCTTATTTCCCGCAAAATAGAGTAATAAAAAAATAAAAAAAGGTAAGCAAAGTATATCCGATTTTAAAAGTGATTTATTCATGGCTTATTTAAATGATAATAGGAATTTATTAACTAATTATGATAATAAAATTGACAAAGTAATTAATTCAAGGAAAATGGGCGTTATTTATGAGCAAGAAAATGTAAAAAATAATAATAAGAAGAAGACTAATTTATTAAATAAAGAATTTAATGAAAATATTAAAAGCCAAGATAATATATATAATATTTTTTTAAAAAATAATTTAGAAAATAAAACTATTAATTTTTCATTTAATAATTCAAGTCTAAATTTAAATAAAAATAGTATTAATTCAAATAATATTTTAAAATTTCATTATTATCATAAAATTTAGAATAGTACCTCCTCACTTTCAATGAAGACCCATTTTTTCCGTAGGGGGGTATTAATACCATTACATTCAAAAAATGACTGAAAAATGCAAGGTTGCTAGCTTCTTTGCTTTTTTTTTTGATATCAATTGGTAGGGTTACTATTCCAACTCCCATTATTTTAAGTCAAGTATTTATAGGGGGGCTATTCCGAAGGGAATATTATTCTGACTTTTATGGTAATCATATATCTTCATAATTATATATATTAGTTTTTAATTATTCTTATTTTCATAATATTAATTTTATAATTTAAATAATTTCTTAATATTTAAAAGTCTAAAATAGTTATAAAGCAAGAAGAAAATGATTCTTCGAAGAATAATAATACTATAAATGTAATTCCGGTAAAAAAAAGGAAAAGTAATAATAAAAATAAATTTTATTTAAATATTGAGACTAATAAGGAATCTTATACAGAAAGAAAAACTATAAAAACTCAAGAAAATATTACAACTAAAACAACAACAAATAAAAAAAATTATACATTAAAATCAAAAATTAAAAATTTTTTAGATATATAGTAAATACCCGAAAATCCCCCCTGGGATAAAGGGCATGCCAAAAAATTTGAAGGAGGCTATTCAAATATAAGACTAAGGTATAAAAAATTTGAGAAATATTATAGGGGATATTATGGCTGTACTTATGGTAAATAAATTAAAAAATAATTATAAAATAAAGTCTTTAAAAGAAGGTGAGACTTTATCTCCTGAGACCAAAAGAAATAAAACATTTCAACTTCCTTATCAAAATATTGATATTAAAAATAATATTATAAGAAATAATGATAATAATGATGAAAAAAGTAATAATATTCCAGATAAACTAACCCAGTTAAAAATATCAAGTGTTATAAAAAATTCACAAGATGAAATTGAAGAAGAAAAAAGTATTGAAGATAAAAAACAAGAAATTAAAATAAATATAAATAAAATTAAAAATGAAAATGATTATCATAATAATAAAAATGAAAAAGATAATATATTTATAAATATAAATATAATTAATTACCTTAAAACCCATAATTGTTTTCAATCTAAATTATTTTTCCCTCCCTAAAATTTGAAAAATCGACCAAAAATAATATTACTTAAATATTTTTTTTTCCCCCCCCCGATTTAAAATTTCTTGCTCCCTAAGGGGGGGGGGGAAAAATAATTACAGGGATTATGGTAAATATCTTTAAAAATAAAAATACCGGGAAATGGCTTTTTATTGTATCTATATCTAGATAAAAAATATATTATTTATAGAAATTAATATGGAAAATAAAAGGATATTACTAATGGTAGAAATGAAAATATTGAAAAAGAAATAAAATCAGATATAACCTCAAAAGAAAAAATTAATACAAATAAAAATATGACTAATAGACCAATGAGTATTAATTATATTTATATTTATAAATATATT
>JAJMZN010018721.1:0-12979 GCA_023807165.1 Diplodinium dentatum
ATTTTTTATATTAATCTATTCTAATTTTATTGTAATTTTCGGAACTAATAATTACCCCCCCCCTCGAAATTTGACGATTTTTGAAAAATGACATCGGAATTAATAATTCCCCCCCCCATGAAAATGGACCAATTTTCGTTGGTGGGGGGGAATTAAAAAGGGTTTTACGGTAAATAATTGTTATTTTTTGTAGCTATACGATCAAATACTTTCTAAGAAATATATAATTTGAAAAAAGACAAGTTTTTTGACCAGGATTAAAAAAATATATACCGTATTCCTAGAAATAATCCCCCTCTCAGGAACGAAAATTGGCCATTTTTTTGAGGGAGGGGGGAATTATTCTAAGATGATGTATTCTATTTTCCAAAAAAAATTTAGAATGTCTTATAATAAAATAGGTTTAAATTTTTAAATATTTTTCGGGGGGGGATTATTCGGGGACAATTTTGAAATTGGAAATCCGAAATTTTTGGGGGGGATTAATCCGAGGGGGGATTATTTCTAGGAATACGGTAATTTTTTATTTTCTTTATTATGAATTTCAAGTTGGAGAATATAATTGCATTATATATTATTTTTATCGAAATAACAAGGATAATCACTCAAATAATTTATTGTTTTATTATCATTAATTTATAATTTATAAAATATATTTTTTTTAAGTTTTTAAAATTAATATCAGAATATTAATTTTGTATTTTCTGTTTTTGATTTGTAATAGATATCTCATATTTAATCAAACGATTAATATTTTGAAATATTTTGTATTTTTTGTATATTTAGGGTCCCATGGGAATTAAAATGGCGAATAGGGTATATATTTAAAAAAATATAATTATAATGAAAAAAATATATTAGAAAATGATATTTTGAATATAGACAAAAATAAAGAATTAAAAAAATCAGATAAATTTGAAGTGGTAAATGAGCAAATAAAATTAAATATAAATAATTATACATATGATGATATTTTTAAATTTTTTATTGAAGAAGAAAAATATGCCCTAAAAGTCGCAATAGTTCCCCCGTAGGAAAAGACCATTCTTCCAAAAATTTTGATCTCGAATAAAATTTGAGGTAATAAAATTACTCACCTCCTAAAGCCCCTATTTGAAAAGAATAGTAAGATAGCTATCTTGCGTTTTTAATTTTTTCTCCAAAAATTCATGGTTGGAATAGTCCCCCGAAAAAAATGGACCTGCTGTATAAGTGGGAGGAGTACCATTATGATATTTAGGGTAATAAAAAACTAACAGATAATGATGAAACAATATCAAAATTATTAAAATCTATACCAAATGGATTTGAAATAATAGGGAAAATAGCTCATTTTAATTTAAGAGAACAGTATTTAAAATATAAATATCATATTTTAATGGAATAAAACTACTTCCAGAATAAAGCTACCTTCTTTTTTCATTTCTTGTTCATTCAAAATAAATAATATATATTCAATTGGAATAAAGCTGCCCTTTTTTCTTTTTCCTTTGGAGATAAAATAATTCATTTAAAAACGGTATTTTATTGGCCAATTAGTATTAGATAAAAATCCATCTTTGTTAACAGTTGTAAATAAAGTTGGCAAAATAGAAAATGTATATAGAACTTATGAAATGGAAATATTAGCAGGAGAAGAAAATTATAATGTAGAGCATAAAGAAGGAAATATTAAATTTAAATTTGATTTACGGAAAACATATTGGTGTTCAAGATTACAAAATGAACGTGATAGAGTTTTAAATTTAATGAAAAATAATGAAGTTTTATGTGATGCTTTTTGTGGAGTTGGCCCTTTGGCTTTAAGAGCATGCAAAAAAGGTGTTAATGTTTATGCAAATGATTTAAATCCAGATGCCTATGAATATTTAAATAATAATATCAAATTAAATAAATTAGATAAAGGAAATAATATTATAAAAACATATAATATGGATGCAAGAGAATTTATTAAAAGTTTAATTAATTTATCCAAAGAAAATATTGATGAAGATGAAGAAAATCCTGATAAAATTTTCCCTGTTGATTTACATATAGATCATATTTATATGAATTTGCCAAAAGATGCTATTGAATTTATGGATATTTTTGTTGGATTATTTAAAGGATGTAAAAATAATGTTTATAATAAAAACAATTTACCTATTATACATGTATATGGATTTGCAAATGTTAATGATCAACCTTATGAACAACTTAAAAAAAGAATAGCCAAAGCTTTTAAAATGAAATATGAATTACTTAAAGCATTTAATATTTTTCCCAAACTTTTATTTTCCATCTAACAAAATTTCAAAATTGAACCGTAAAATTGTGTTGCCATAGACCCATTATTATTTTTCCCTTAACGTCAAAATACCTATTTTTTTAAAATATTTCTTAATTATTTTTTCCATATAAAATTTCCGAAAATTTTAATATACTCATTAAAAATTATTTTAAAAAATAACTTATTTATTTTCCCCTTCAAAAGTGCAAAATTTTCCCTACCTAAGGGGGAGTAGAAAAAAATAATTACGGGGCTTAAGGTTTTTTTCAAATAAATATATATTTGAAAGCAAAATAAATAAAATTTATATTTTCCCCTTAAAATTTCAAAATTGTTTCAAAATTTTGCTTATTTATCATATTTTTCACAGCTGTCCCCCCTTTCAAAGGAGTAGGGCCTCAAAAACAGGGGGGACCGCTACCAAACTTTTCAAAAAATAAAAAATTCTTTAAAATTTTCATTGAAATACTATCTAAATCCTATTCTAAATTTTAATAAAATTTTGGGTTTAGGTGAGGGGGGACCGCTAAGAAAAATCCCAAAATAGACGTTACGGCCAAAAACAGGGGGGATCACACCTAAGAGGGGATAACTGTGAAAAATACTGTAATTATTGTTCCCTGGGGAAAATTAATAAGATGGTTTAGGGTATTTAAAAATGAATGTGAAAAAGAAATAATTAATATTGAAAATGTTCGAGATATTTCTAACAAAAAGATGGTACCGTATGTCGAAATATATCGACGTCTGAAATATATCGGACACCCTCACAAAACATTTTTTTTCCTTTTAAGCTTCCATAATTTTCAGCTAAAATTGGTCGAAATATATCGGACACTGTCAAAAAAATGGTCTGCTCCCTAAGTTTTTTGTCCTATATATTTCGACATATACAATATACCGTTTCTTGTAGTCATTCCCACACCCAATTTCAATAAAAAATGTATTCGAGGATGAAAAATTCTCTCATAGTCATCCTCACATGGTAAATGGTTTAATGTTAACGATTTTTATTCTTTAATTTCTTTGTCATCCTCCTACCGAGAATAATTTTCTAAGAAAAATATAAATATTTTATGTATTTTTTTTATGCTTTTTTTGCCTGTAATTTTAGATGGGAAGATGACAAAATGGGGATAGACTGACTACGATAAATACTTTATTGTATTGATATTAAAATCCCTGCTATTGTTGCATTTGGTGATTTTACTTTATTAGAAGAAAAAGAAGAAAAAGAAGAAAATAAAGAAGATGAAGAGGAAGAAGAAGAAGATGATGATGAAAAATAAGAATTTTAATAAGTTATTCGATATTTTAATTTTAAAAATAAAAATATTTATATTATTTATTATTTCAAAAAGAATTAACCTTATAAAAATAAAAATAGATTTTTTTTTAAAATGTAATTATTATAAGGTAATAAAAAATTAAATTGAATTTATATAAATAAAATTAAAAAGATAAATAAAGAAATAAATAAATATATTTATTATTAATCTTAAATACAAAGCCTAAATTGAAAGATCATATATTATAATATTTTATAAAAATAAAAAATTAAATTACCGTATTCCTCATAATCGAGCCGACACCAGAATAGAGCCGACACGGAGAGTTAGAAATTTTCAAATTTTCTGGAATAGAGCAGACACCTCATTTTTAAAGCTTATTTTATTTATATTTATACCTTGAAAAAATTTTTATTAATATGAAAATTTTCACAATTGAGCGGACACGGACATTTTATTTTCTGAAAGGTGTCCTCTCTATTCAAAAGAATACGGTATTACCTTATTTCTCATAGAGCATCCCACTCTCTAAGGGGCCCCCCCTTGTTTTTTTCCAAAATCTTTATTTTGAGATTTCTCATAGCGGTTCCTCCCCTCTCAGCTAAAACCAAAATTTTATTAAAATGAGAATAGTATGTAGTATTTTAATGGAATTTTAATTAAATACTTAATATTTTGAAAAGTTTATTAGCCGTCCCCTCCCCCTGTTTTTAAGCCTTCGCTCCTGTCAAATGGGGTAGGGTCACTAGAAATACAGTAATTAAATTATTTTTTATTTATTTTTTATTTATTCAATAAATAATTAAATGATTCTCCTTCCAAAATATAAGAACAAAAAGTTTTTAATTCTATATCATTTTATCATGTCTTTAATATTATAAAAAATTATAAAATAATAATTTAACTAATGCCAATACAAAAAAATATAATTTAATTTCCTCAAAATATTTTTTCTAAGTATTTTATTTATTTATAATGACATTACTAAATAATATAAAAATATTTTCCTAGAATATCATAGTTTTCATCATTAAAGATTTTTGATTTTCAACTTAATTTTTAAATTATAATAAAAAGACGGAGAGAAGTATGGGTCCAAAAAATGGGGTAATTCCCCTTTGGAAAAAATTAATTAATAAATTTAATATTAAATTTAAAAAAAATTATCTTTTTTCTACCATATTTTTTTCTAATGGGAATTTTAGGAAATGGGACGCATTCCAAAAAATGGGGAGAGAGAAGGATAATAAAAAATAAGGTATATAAAAATTATTAAAATTTAAAAAATTATATTTTCATTATTTTTTGGATTTTTCATTTAAAATTGAAAAATATTCTACGAAATATGCTGGAATACATGAAAAATAAAGGTTTTTTCGAGCAAATACCATATTTCTCATATCGGTCCCCCTATCCAGTTTTTTGGCCGAAACATCCATTTTGGGCTTTCTCATAGCGGTCCCCCCACCTAAAACCTATATTTTATTAAATTTAGAACAGGAGATAGTATTTTAATGAAATTTTTAAAGAATTTTTAATTTTTAGAAAAGCTTCATAATGGCCCCTATTTTTGAGGCCGCGTTCCTGCCAAAAGGGTGAACGGCTATGAGAAATAGGTTATTCCATGGCAAAGTTTTCCCACTATAATGTAAATTACAGTAATTTATTTAATATAAATTTCATTCTAATATAAAAAGTAGAATTATAAGGATTCATTAATAAATAGTATTCCAAGTTATCATTTTCCTCCAAAATTTCAGGAAATTAGAATGAAAATGGGGGGAGCAAATGAAAATTTTTGATTTTGCTTTAAATTTCCATAAAATTAAGGGAACAAATTTAAAAATTTTGATATAAAAAAATACTTACCGTAAATCAAAAAATGTGCCCCCCTCAAGACAACAATGTTGACCAAAAAAATAAGAAGGAGGTAAAATTCTTGACATTCAAATTAGACTAAATTTTTTTCTTTCCCTAAATTTTCCGTTATTTATGAAGGAGAGGCACAATTTGTTGACTTTAGGTTAGAATATGGGTAAAAAAAAATGATGGAAGCACAATTTGTTCATTTATGGTAAATAATATAATGCAATTTAATAAATTATGTTATAATAAATAATAAAAAAAATATATAAAAATTTGAATGGGAAAATGACAAAATTAGACTATATGGAAACATTTTCCAAAAAAGGATGGATAATAACAAAGTGTTTTTATTAAATCTAATTTTTTTTAATTTGTATAAGAATATGAATTATGAAATGTAAAATTCGAATAGATTTTAATCTTAAAAAGAAGAAAAAATTTAAGTTGGTTTTATTTTATTCTATGAGATATTTTTGAGAATTATGAATTAATTTCTAGTTTATTTTTTAAATAATAAAGGAACTTATAAAATAAATCTTAGTATCCACTATATATAGCTTATTGCCCCCCCTTGATTTTTGGCCTTGCATTCTAATATATTTTGACATATTGTTACCCCCCCACTCTTAAAAAAATGACCTTTTTTTTTCATTGAATTAAAAAATTCTAACCTCAAATTTTATACCATAAAAAAAGTTTTTGTTAATATAAAAATTTATATCAATAAGAAAACTTATATGGGATATAGTGACATTGCTTTTGGACTTATAGGGGGTATAATGACATCTTTTTTAGAATTTATGGGGGTATAGTGATAATTTTTTTTAGAACTTATAGGGAGTAAAATGAATGATTTGACTCTTATAGGGGGTATAGTGACATGTGTTTTAGAATTTATAGGGGGTATTATTCATTTTTGTAAAACTTATAGGGGGTATAATGACATTTTTTGAGAAACTTACAGGGGGCATAATTGAAAATTTATCCCTTATTCTATTTTGACACCTTATTACCCCTCATTCAAAATTTCAAAAAAGTTGAAGGTCCGAGGTGGTTGTAAGGTGTCTTTAACGTTAAATCCCTTAAATTAAGAAAACTCCCCTCAAAAAATTTTTTTAAATTTATAAAAAAAAGAATTTTGAAAAAATCCCCCTTTCTTGGGGAAAACAATGTGAATAAAAAAAAGAAAAAGAAAAAAATAAATGAAAAAATATAAAATTTAATGAGTTTCTTTCTCTCCAAAAATTTTAAATTATTTTCAATAGTATAAAAATCCTTCCTCGAAATAGCCCCACTAAAAAGTGGATTGCCTGAAATCAGGGGCCTATTTTGGACATTTACAGTATATTGTTTTTGAATTTCATATCTATGACATTGGCTTTTATTATTTAATAATTTACTTTATTCAAAAATAATTTACTTTGGACATAGTTGATATAAATGCCATAAATTAAGGAATAAACCACCCTCAAGTCTTACACCAGCAAAATTCTTAGATTGAGTAATAAAGTAAAAAATTCTTACCTAATAAATTCCCCCTCCTTAAAATGTATTTTCATACAATTTTTATTGTAATTTATAAATAAAAATCCAAAAATTCAAAGTGGGTTCTATTTTTTAACTTGATTTTTGCTCAGGAAAATATTACCAGGGCAGGACTTATTCTGAGGCGGAGTTTATTTCATAATTTAGGGTAATTAAATTATGACAAATTTAAACCTAAGCTATTAATATACCGTATACGACCGATTAGAACCCCCCCTCCCCTAAAATTCTGAAATTTTGAGGGGGGGTGTTATAATCTGTAATTCAAAATTTATTTTTTTTAATGAAACCTTCTAATTTAAAAGAAAAATATTTATTAAGAATAGCATATTTTATAGGGGGATGTTATATTCTTTTATTTTTTTAAATTTTTGAAAAATTTTGAGGTGGGGTGTTCTATTCAGTCACACACGGTATTTGAAAAAGACAAAATAAGACCGTTGAGGAGACAATAAATCCCAAAAAAAATTTTAATTTGCTATTTTCTAGAGGTTTATTATGTCTCAAAGGAAAAAAAGAAAATTTTTAATAACTTCAATAAATTTTTAATAAATAGTATAATAATCTTCACTCTAATCCCCCTCACTCTTAAGCTCCTCCCTGGTAACTCTCTAAATATTCAATTTTTTAGAAACATCATAAATTGCAAATAATTCCCCCTCACAATTTAAACCAATTTCAAAAAATGTTATTTCGAAATAACTCCACACACTGACAGAAAAAAAGGTATGAATAAAAACAAAAAAAAACGAAAAATTTAAATAAAAATTAAGAAAAAATGAGTTTCTGAAAAAATTAAATTATTTTCAATCTTCTAAAATTCCTTCCTTGAAATAATTCCCCTCTTTCAAAAAAAGTTCCTTGTTCTGTAGTAGGGGAGGGGAGGTATTTCCACTTTTTTTGTTATTATTTTAAAATTTAGGATAGGGTTTATTGTTTCCTCAAGGGTATATATTATAACTATATTTTTTTTGGCAAAATTAGTTTATAAATATTTATATCTCTTTGATAGAATTTTTTTTAGTCTTCTCATTTAAAAATTATAATAAGACTATGATTGCCGTAAAATCTTGAATAATCCCATCCCTTAGTCAGAGCGAGGCATTTTTTTTGAGGGGAGATTAAGAAAGGTAAGAAAAAATAAAAAATAATGACAAAAATAAAAAAAAGCTCATTGACATTCTAAAATAGAAAGACCAGACAAAAGAAAAGAGGGGAGGGATTAAGTAAGGGGGCAAAAAAATTTTTTTTGAGGGATAATTAGGTAGAGGGGGTATTAATCAGGGTTTTACCGTATTTAAATATAAATATCGTATTCCAGGGAATTATTGCACCCTCCATTTTTATATATTTTTTCAATTTTTCAATTACCCATAATTATTTCACCTCCCTAATAATTTCAAATAATTTAGTTATTCTTTTATTCTATTTTTAAATTTCATTTCTCGTAATTATTGCACTCCCTTTTTTTATCAAATTTTTAAATATTTCAATTACACATAATTATTACACACCCCATTTTTGGTCAAAGAGGGGGTGCAATAATTATGTGTAATAAGGTAGGCTAAATTTTAAGAAAGATTTTTCAAGCCTCACATGTATTTTTAAAAATATCAATTACTTTGTTAATTTCTATATTTAGAAGATAATAAAATAATAAATTATTTTATTTTTTCTAAAATAAATTTAAATTATAATATTTTTTTCATAAATTAATTATTTTTTATGGGTTTGTTAACTATAAAGAAAATGAATATAAATTTAAATTTCGCCGTTAAATTAAAAAAGTTTATTATTATATTAATTTTTTGTTAATCCATAATTTGATACTTCCATCAATACTTCCTGAAAGTAATGATTCTCCATATTTAGGATGCCTGACTTTTTTTACTGTACATAAAGAATTAAAATGTTGTCCTGAAATTGAAGTCACGAATTTTTCCTTAGTAAAATCTATAACTTTAAAACTTTTATCACTAGAAGCTGCAATAATATATTGTTGATTCCATAAGCAGAGTCCTCTTAAACTGCAAGAAGGGCATTGTATATTTTTTATTAATGTATTATTTTCTAAATTCCATAATCTAACATATCCATTTCCATCTGATTCAAAAAGTGTTTCAATATCATTTATTTTTTCAACAAAAGCGCTCATATGCCAAGTCCTTTGTGTCCCAGAATATTCTCCATAGATTTCATTGATTGTGTTTATACCATAAATTTTTACACTATCTGCATTTGCATTAATTATATAATTTTTTGAGTCATGTTTCCATGAATTTATAAAATATGTATAATCATTTTTTGACCCAATATCCTTTATAAAAGTACCCTTTTCGAAATTCCACAATTTAATATAATCATTAGGAGAGCAAGTAACAACGTAATTTTGCTTATTTATATCATCAAATAATAATAATGAACTATACATATAAGACCCATAATGACAATTGTTAATAGTTAAACATTCAGAATATGTCTTTAAATTCCAGACTTTAAGTGTTTTTCCTGTAGATGTTGCCAATAAATAATCAATACTTGTTGAATATTGAGCATAATGCCTTATAATATATAATTGACTAGTTAATCCTTTTAAAACTGCTGTTACTGAATTATTGGCTAAATTATAAATTTCAATGTTATAACTTGATAATAAGGAAGAAGCTAAATAAGAATTACCATCAAAAGCTGTATAAGCATCAAATATACTGTCTATTGTATAACTTTTTAAACATTTATTTGTTAAAGTTTCTTTAAATTTTAAATCTTGAGGATTACTCATAAAATCAATCATACTTTGATTAGAATATACTTTAATAGGCTCATGCTCTGGAAAAATACATTTTATTAATTTACCTTATTCTTCTCATAATTACTCTATTATTAATTTAATCATATTTTTAGAAAGTTTTTTTCTAAATTTATCAAAGATATTTAGACTTTTTCTTTCTGTTTTTTATAATTTTTTTAACAATCAATAATCATTTTATCCACTATATATTAAGATCTAAAAAAGGTAATTAAATTAAAAAAATGCAGTAATTATACCGTAAAACATGTCTTAATCCTCCCCCAGAATACAGTAAAATTCGACAATTTTCGAAGGGGGGGATTAACGCGTAAAAATGAGTTTACAAGCTAAGGGACCTTGGTGTGTAACATTAAATATTAATACCATATTTTTCATATTAAAAATAGTAAAAACAGGAGCAAGACTATGCAAATCATGTTGTACTTTTTTGTTTTTTTTTTGATTTTTTTTGTTTTTTTATGCTTTTGTTTGCTTATTTTACTGAATGCATTTCAAAAATGTTAAAAAATTTTTGTGAAACAAGACAAAATTTTAAAAATTTTATTTTTTCTTTGTTTTTTTTTTTTTTGCTTATCAAAATTTATTATATGGGGGAGGATTAAGACTTAAAAATCGATTAGGGGAATTTTGAATTTTTGAGGGGAGGGGGGGATTAAGATATATGGGGGATTAGGGTGTGCTTTACCGTATAATCATTGATTTCAGTTCTCATATTACCGTTTTATCATGGTGTCACATACGAAATGCTTAAAATTTTTTTTTGAAATAATTACAGAGGAATTTTTCTTTTTTTTCATTTTGTATTCTAAAAATAATTGAGAAAGCCTAAAAAATTTAGGTTTATAAAATTGATTTTGAGGCTTGTTATAACCTAATTTTCCTCAAAAATTTAAAAAAACCCTCGATTTGACACCGGATTATACGGTATTTATTTTATCTAAATTATTTTCATAAGTTTTTAAATGCTCGAATAAAAATTTGCCATAAATAATATTTTTTAAATCTTGTTGGGACTTTAATAATTTATCATTATTCATAAATTTCTTAATCGTTTCTAAAAATTTTTCTAATTCTTCTTTATTTTCTTTGTTTTCATTAATAAATTTAATGGTAGTTTCTAATTTTAATTCTGGTAAATCTATATTAGAATTTTCATAAGCTTCTTTTGATAATGCAAAATTATCATATATTTTTTGCAATTTATCTATTAAATTGTTAGCAAAATCTTTTATTTTTTGAGTCATATGCTCTTTAAATTTATCAAATTTATCATTTATTAATTCAATTTCCCAATCTTCAAAAGCTTTTGCCTGTAATTCTAATTGTTTCTCTTGAACTTCTAAACCAACTGAAATTAATTGATTAAGAGCTTTAAAATCAACTAAATTTATCAAATTTTTAATATATTTATTAAAAAATTCATCTGTTGTCATTTTTTTGTGCCCTAAAACTTCCACACAACTTTTTGGATTACATTTTGTACAAACAATTCCTGTTTCATAGCAATTTTTTTCAACGCAAACCCAACTATAAGGAATTTTATGGATTGGGCATTTATTTTGATATTCAACTAAAACTTTGTCTATTGTTTCTCCCATTTTCTAATTAATATATCATAAAAATCTCATTTGAACCCCCTCTGAGCATTTCTTTCAAGTGTCTCTTTTCAGATAAATCATATTTTATTTATTTGGGAGGATTAGAATAAGATTAGAAAGAATCTAATGGAGTAGCTCTAATTAGACTAGTTTAAAATTTGAAAAATGGGGGACATAATAAGAAGAAACTCCTAATCAGCCTTTTAATGTATTATATTTTTAAAAAAATAATTACCGCTGATGTCGGTATTATTGCACCCCCCTTCAACAAATAAATGGGGGGGGTGCAATAATTATATATATTTAAAAATTGAAAATTAAACTTAAAAAGGGTGGTGCAATTAAATAATTATATATCTTTAGAAATGAAAAAAATTTTTAGTCTTGGGGGGTTCAATAATTATGTATTTTTGTAAACTGGAAATCGAGTTCAAAAAAAGGGGGGTGCAATAATAAGGGGGGTGCAATAATACCGATATCAACGGTACTGTATATCCCGAAATTTAGGCCATGGTAATTTTATCCGCCCCTTAGACATCTCAAATTTTATATATCATAAATCTCCTAAAAATAAAAGGTATCTACCGTGATGATTTTTGCATACCCAACGAAGCTACCTTGATGAGGAATTCCCGGAATTTTAGCTCCACTCACTTTGGCCTGGGAAGGGGAGGACCTAAATTCCCAGAAATACTGTATTTATCAGTGTCCAAATAATTTTTAAATTAATTTAATTACAGTATTCCTAGGGATATAGCGCCCCCCAAATATAGAAAAAGAAAAAATATCAAGGGGGATGAGGGTTTATATCTCAAGGATTTTTAATCTTAAAAATAAAATATAAATTTAATAATTTTACTATAAAATAGAGGAGGAGCCTATATTATGAGGAGCTTAAAATTTTTTGACCAAAAAATGAGGGAGGCTTATATAATATAGCTATTTCCAGAAGAAAAGGTAATTAATTTTACAAAAATAATTACAGTAGTTTTTAGTATTTGAGGGACAATTTTGTTTTATAAAATCATAAAAATTTTTCTCATAGAAATATATTTTATATTCTAAAAATAATTTTTCAAAAAATGTTGTGGCTCAAATACTAAAAATACTTTAATTATAATAATTAAAATATATTTTCATTATTGGAAATATTACATTATTAGCATTTATATATTTATCTATAGGAGAGATAAAAAGAAACCGTTATTTATTTTTATTAATTTGCCTGATATAAATAAAAAAATTTGATATATTTTTTTTAGTGATCTACTGAAAAATATTCATTAACTCTCTCATAGTCCAAAAAATTTGTTTGTATCACATTCTTGCTTTAAATTTAAAATACCGTAATCCCCATTCTAAAAATTTCAAAATCTTAAAAAATCATAATAATATAATTAAATAAGAGATTTATTTTATATTTTATTTTATTTCTTTTAACCTTAATTTAAATAAATCATAAAGCAAAAAAATAAAACCGTTTAAAAATCTGATATTCAATTTACAAATTTAAAATATAGGAGCTTTATTTTAATTTATTTAATATATTAATTATCAATTATATTAAATTAAAAGAAAATAAATAAATAAAAATATATTT